>JADRCO010000221.1:0-42380 GCA_021464525.1 Rhizophagus sp. LPA8_4_AMF | reverse complement strand
CAGATCTGGGATGAAATATAGGAAAATCCGGGATGAAATATGGATTAATCTATTTCACCCCTGATCTGATCCACATTTTATCCCGGATCTGATCCAGGATCTACATATCCAGGGGGAAATATGGATAAATCTATTTTCACCCCAGATAAATCCAGGATAAAATATGGATAAATCCAGGGTTTAATCCAGGGTTTAATCCCAGACTTTTGATCAGTATGGCGCTTCATAGGATATCTTGTGCAAACAACAATGGTTACATAATTATCATATGGTAAAATTGGAGATTACTTGATAATCAAAAAATCGGGAAAACGAATTCCTACTCTATAAACTTGTATAATTGAGGCTTACAAGAAATGCTTCGATCTAAATAATGCCAAGAAATTAATATTGCTGCCTATGATAGCGTTACAACGCATACTTTTGAATTTAAAAATGCAAAAATCTTGATATGCTTAGCAAAAAAACTATGGTTAAACATATTTAGAAATATGATTGAACAACGAATTAAATGAATATCGATTGTTTTTAATCTTCTTGTGGCGTAAGTTTAAATTCTTTAATTCAGGGAGGTTACCAAATATGACATTGATAATATTTTTATGTAGGTTATCAATAAATAATCGAATTCATGCGAAATTACAAATTCTATGAATTTTACGAATTATGTTACTTTAACCCTTCTCGTGTTACCATCCTTGACTTGCATTGCATATACATGTGGGCCAGAAAGTAAAGTGATACATATCAAGGAAGTAACTTTTGCTTCTCAAATTTAGTATCACAATACGTATAGCCTCCTCAGGTAAAAAATTTTTTTGTATGTTTGTACAACATCATCTACTTTACAAATTTTACCCCAGAGTTTCATAAAAAAAAAATTCTTTCGTTATTGGTTGATAAAATTAGTTGTAGCCTGTTGTATCGTACATCATGATCTATATATACAAAGAACCTGTATGTATAATATATATTTATGCCAATTAAAAAAAAATAAAAATAAAATAATATTAATATAACAACAATAGTATGACGGGCTTAAAATATACATTTTTGTTTGTAGATCCATCATTTAATATTAACAATAATTAGTACACACGAATTACACGAATTTTCCTAATAGGACTGCTGTTTCCTTATTCCTTCTTTCCCTTACCAAAACAAAAAAAAAGCCAATTTCATTCCTTTCCTTTTAATTCTTTATTTTCATATATATATATTTCTCATTATTTTTTATTTTATTTTATTTTTTTTTTTTCTAGAAAAAATTTTCTTTTATTGAGTAAAAGAAAATTTTTTTGAAATTACTGAAAAAAAAAGCATTTATAGTTAAATAACGTTATATATATATATATAGTATATGGATATATTATACGAAACCTCGAAGGATACTTTTACAGGTGTTAGTGGTGTTGGAAATTTAGAAAATCCTGATAGTAAATTATATCCTACGCATCATGTAGCAGTTAGTCCAAACGGTCATCAAGTTGCCACCTTTAACTCGGGTATTTATTTTTTTTTTTTGGAATTTTTTTATTTTATTATATTCTAGAGTTTAATTATTTTTCATAACCAATGATTAGCTACGCTCGAGTTAAATATTTTTCAAGTTGATTCATTATTTAAACAACGCCCAGTAAACTGTGAAGCTCTTGATGAAATTAGATCTTCCGTATCTTCCGCTAAATTGGTATGGTCATTAGCAGTTTCCAATCCGATTAATATTAAACAAACGGGCAACGACGGACAAACATTATACTCTGATACATTAATAGCCCTAAGTTGTTTTGATGTAAGTGAAATGATGTTAAGTAAATCAGTAATGAATAATTCAATATCAAAAATTGCATATAACCAATCGAATAATGATTTAGAAAATGAGAAAAATTATTTAACATATGATGAAGAAAAGGGAGTTAAAATAGTAAACTCGACAACTTTTATAATTTCAACACTTCATAGTTCAAGAATATTAACAGCAATTGATGATTTGGGTGGATTGGTTAGATTTTTAAATGATGACCCATTGCAACCACAAACTGTTACAATAGTTGTTGTAAATGCTAACGGAATATCCAAAACTTTTTTTGATTTGAATAATATTGTAATGTCAAATAACGTTATTAATAATGATAATAATAATACTTCATGGTTAAATATATTTTCATCATCTTCTCAACTTCAACAATTCTATTTTCCACTGAAAATTCAAGCTGAACTTGAAAAACTTTATCAAAATACTCCATGTTTGGAATTATTAAGTAGGAGCATAGAAAATGATTACTTTTTAATTGAAGATTATAAAGATAGAGTACAAGTGGTGGAAATGTATAATTTAAGAACTGATAAATTAGAAATGGTGTTCCATCAAAGGGCAGAATCAGCAGCAACAGCATTTGGTCATGGAAATCCCGCTGTGGCCATTTCAAAACATAATGCATTATTAGCTTATTGTCGTGGCGCTAATTCTATTACAATATACTTAATAGAAAATTCATTGGAAATTTCAACACAAAGTTTTCCTCGAGTTGAAAGAATTCTTTCGGTAGATTTTATAAATGATGATGAATCTTTATTTATCGTCGCACAAGAAAAAGAAAGTTTGATACCCTTAATCATCATTTGGGATTTATTTAGTTATATGGACAATGCTATTAGAATATTACAAGATGCTACTGAATTATTTTCGTCTGGAAATTATAGATTAGTTAGAAGTTGTGGAAATATTATACTTGTTGGTTCCGATGGAAGCATTACGTCCGTATTGGATCATACTCTTGTTAAAGATATACTCGTTCCTGCTATTAAATCAAAGAAAGATTTAATTACACTCAATTTAAAGTATCTTCATGAATCAGAATGGGATGTATCCGTTCACCATACCATATTTTATCAAAATGGAGTACATGATAATGCCGAAACAAAACCTATTATAGTATTCGATAAAGAACCTTGGATACATTTTAAAGAATATGCTCGTATATCTGCTTTCTTGGATGACGAAAGAACGACTCAATTATTTATCGGAGTGACAACCGTACAAGTATGGTATAAAAAAGATGCAAATTCAAAGGAACAACTTAAATATATTTGGGTTGCTCCAAAAGACAAAAAATTTTCAATTGAATCACTGAAAATCGGACAACGTGAGTTTGAAGTTAGTCTTCATATAAAATCAAATCAATCTATGAAAATGGAACCTGTAAATCTTCATTGGCCGTTTAAAGTTAATGCTGTTAATGATGCTTGTTCCGCTCTTTGGCATTTATACGATAGAAGAGATGATCCAGCTGGTCTGCAGAAGCAACAAGAATATGAAAACTTGGTTCATAGAACCGAAAGATTGATTAGACAATTCATTAAGAAACGCCCCGCTATTTGGAGATTAATTGATGTTAGATACGATGTTATGGCTAGTCTTATTAAAGGTCGTCGTATACGTTTGATACAAAAAATTCTTAATAATGAAGAATCTGATCCTTCGATGAGATATCTTCATACTCCACGACTGAACAAGTGGCCAAAAGAACAAAAAACAAGTGATTTAGAGATTGCAATAAAATGTAGTGAAGGAAGAAGACAAAGAGATGCGGTTATGGTCGGGTTTCTTTTGGATTATTATTCCGACAATGCAATGGATAATACTGGCTGGATGTTTACAGTGTCTTGTACTCTCCCTTTGTTGTTTGACCATCATCTAGGTAAGAAGAAGTGAAATAAAATGGAGTGTGTAGTGGTAAAAAATGCAGAAAATTATAAATAAATAAATTTTTTTTTATTTTGTTTAGACTCATATGCGAAAGATCTTTTCTCTAAGCCTATATTTGGAATGAAAGAAATCCATCTGGACGAATCGCATATAAATCCCAATGATTTACCCCAAGGTAAATTAAGGTATATAAAAGCATTCAACCCAAATACCAGATTAGAACCTAAGGAAAAGCCAATTAGCTTACGTAACTTACGTAAGTTTAAAATATTACAGCCCATCGCGAACATAATAGATAAATCAAAGACCAGGTAAAATATTATTAACTTTTAATCTAAATTCGTAACCAAACTTTTACTTAATCTTTTTTTTTCTTGTTAATAGTCTTACGCATAACCAGCAATTGGTAGCATTACAAAAAGTGATACCAGGATTAGGTAGAGGAGATTCATCAGCATTAGTAGCATTAAGATCGGTTCCACTACCAGATTTCACTGTATATCCTCAAGGTATAAAAAGTCAAGAATTAAACCCTCGTAATTTACCATTTCAATTATTACGTATATTATTGTGGCCACGTGGATACGCCATTAAAAAAGAATCAAAGTTATCTCCCTTCCTTAGAGTAGTAAGAAAAGATAAGGATGGTATCGTATTGGATAATCCTGCAATAGAAGCTGTAATTGATTTTAAGTGGGAATACGCGCGTAGTCATTTCTTGCGTCATGCACTTTTGTTCGTTTGTTATGCGCTTTTATTTGCAGTATTAACTGGCGCAGTAAAAAATAGTTTTGTGGAAAATAATGTGCGTTCTAATGCTAATGATGAAGGAAATGTTCATATTAGGGCTTTCGTAAAGCTTATGATATTTTTTCTTTATTATTTGGGTTATTATCTACTGGCTAGTGAAATTGTACAGTTTTATCACGAAGGCTGGAGAAGATATATTAGCGTTTATAACTTTTTTGATCTAGCTAGTATTATTATGCCCTTAGCTGCTTATACTGTTACATGGGTAAGGGAGTCTAGAGGAAATGTACCAACAAATCAGCTACAGCAGTCAACAGTAGCTACATCCTTCACTATCTTGGTTTTATGGATTGAAATGGTAATATAATTTATATTGTAAAAGGGATTTCTTTCTTATGATTTATTTAACCGTTCTTTTCTTTTTATTAGTTCTTGTTACTTAGATATTTCGCGGTAACAGGGAATTTTATTTATATAATTATAAATATTGTACGTAACGTCTGGCCCTTCATCGCATTCATGGGTAAATAATTTTCTATTAAAAAATATATGTTATTTATTTATTTATTTTGAGTTTGAATTAATCCTATAATTATTATAACATATAGGTATTGTGGTACTTGCACATGGACATGCGATGTAATTATCAAAATATGTGTACACATTTTCTTTATCTCATCTTTCTTTTCTCTAACTTTTCTTCACTTTTTACTCTCCTACTTTTTTAGGTATTTGTTACTTCATGATCCAGAAAGAATCGGACTTGAACCGGATGGAACACAATTTGATTTACAAAATAATAATGGAATAAAGACTGGAACGATTCATCAAACTTTTGATTTAAATAAAGCAACAGACAATTATTTTGCAAATTTTGCTCAATCCGTAGTAGCTGTTTATTTTTGGATTAATGGACGTTGGGATCAATTACAACAATGGAATTTTTGGCCTGTTAGTTTATTGAGTTTAGTCGCTAGTGTTTTATTAGTTATTATTATGCAAAATATGTTAATCGCTTTTATGTCGTAAGTATATTTAACGTATAATTGTAAAGATTATTTCTTTCATAAAGGAATTTATTAAATTTTTTTCTTATTTAATTTAGGGGTGTATTCGATGAGGCTAAGTCTGAAGGTAGATTAGCAGTATTAAAATATCGTTCCGATTTAATCGCAGAATATGAAATATTAGAAAAACCATTTGGAGATACAAAAGGAAATCCAAGACATATATTTTATTTAGGCAATATAAATAAATTGACAAGATGGCTAAGAAAATGTGAAGAATATTGGAAATTGAGGGTATCGTCAACTAAAGAAAAATTCTATGATTATAATAAATATTATGATGATAATAATGATAAGGATAATGAGTCTTTAAAGGAAGAATGGGATATAACTGGGTTAGACGTTGATATTTATGATAAAAAGAATATTAAGTCAATGAATAGGAAAAGTAGAATAGAATTTTATAGTAGTTGGAGTACGAGTACAACTGATAGTGATGAAAACATCGAAACTTCTCAGAAGAGCTCAACTGAAAATAAGAAAGTTAGTTTTAAAGATGATTCATTTGAAACTACAAATGTAATATCACCTATGATTGAAAATGCAAGTAGTATTCAAAGTGAAATAGTATCATTAAAGGGTTCTATAAAAGCTGTTGAAGGTTCTATTGGTGATAGATTAAATTTATTGGAGGGTAAATTAGCTGAAATGTTAAATGTATTGAATAAATTAGCTGCCACGAACTCCGGGACTGGAAATGTATAATTTATTTCATAAGTATACATAAATTTTGTACGTTCGTACTTTTTTATTTTATTATATTATTTTTTTTTTATAGCTATCTTTTTGTATAAAAAACATTTTTCTTATATATATTCGTTTCTTCTTAGACCATTCTTTTTATAATTTAAAAAAGTACTTAATTAATGTATAATACAAAAGCATATTATTAATAAAAGTTTAAATAAATATGAAACGTTATAAATCTACCAAAGACGAACGAATTTTTAAATTTTTATACTCATGAACAAAAATATATTTTCAAAAAAAAAACACAAATATTCACTACATTAAAAGAATTTGCAACTAAATTTCACAAAAGTTAATTACCATTAATTATTTTAATTATTTAACAATAACTCTAACATATGTGACTCTTCTTCCCTTCTTTCTTCGTCCAATTCAGTTTCACAAAGTTCCAACCTTTTCTCCACGATTATATGTTTATTTTTTTTTATATACTTTTCACATCGAGTTGCTAGTTTTGAAGCTTTGCAATCTTTTGCCCATTCAAGGATTTCACATACATTATTGACATTAATGTATTTACCCTTTATAATCGTAACTTCTACTATCTCTTTAAGTGGTTCACCTTCATATATATCTGTAATTTTCAACAGATTAACAAGAAATGATAAATAGTAAGAAACATAATCTTCTTGTTCTGCGTTAAATTCAGTTTGTTTGC
Source organism: Rhizophagus sp. LPA8_4_AMF (assembly GCA_021464525.1). Classification (NCBI taxonomy): domain Eukaryota; kingdom Fungi; phylum Glomeromycota; class Glomeromycetes; order Glomerales; family Glomeraceae; genus Rhizophagus; species Rhizophagus sp. LPA8_4_AMF. Next base: position 35,446 of record JADRCO010000221.1, on the reverse strand, counting down.
GTAAAATAGCATTTTTTGCGGTTTCAAAAGATTGTCCATACAACCATCGAAGGAATACTTTAAAAGCATCAGGATTAATATCGTTTATTCTAATTTCGATCTGTTGATTTTCTATTGACTCAGCTGTGTGACCACAAAACATTTTCTCAAAATATTTAGATGCGGCTATTGGTAAAAGACGTAAGCATTCTAATAAGTAATTTAATAAAATATAAAGCGCAAAAAAATAACTTCTTTAACTCACCAGAAAGAACGTAACGACTAGCACCAAACTTCAATTCCTCTTCACCGACAATAAAAATTACATCATGATGCTTTGTATTAAGGCTTTTTACAAGTTTATCCAACAAACTATCAAGCAACAAACTTTTTTGATCGTGCTTTTCGCTAAAGTCTAATTCATCTTCTATTATTTCTTCCAGCTTCAAAGCTCCTGCAATTAATAATAATTCCTTGTAAGGGATTAAACATTCATTAACTTTATGTAATAATCCCTTTCTAATATCCTCTTGTACTCCAAATACAAGCTCACTTCCTGCTACCCAATTTTCATCATCAAATGGATCTTCTCCATTCAAGAATAACTTCTCTTCTGAGTCAATACTTAACCCAGGGTTTTCTTTGGAAAATTCGTTCATTATTTCATAAATTTTTTTGATTATTTTCTTAACAACACTATAATTCTCTGAAGATCTCCAAACAAAAGACCTTGATTTAATTTTATCAACAACATAAGACCAATGATTAATAACATCTTCCGGTGATGGTTTTCCAATTTTAGGACGACGCTGAAGAAATGAACTGTTTGGTTCGACACTTTTATCAAATAAAGGCTTTCGTGTCCAACATACTTCCTTATATCTTTGGAAACAAAGCGCCTCAAAGCTTTCAAATCCAGAAGTTTCTTTCACATCTTCATACAATGAATTTTGAAAATTTTTTTCTGATGGAACGAACTTTATTTGCATAATTTCCGCCCATTGAACACTTGAGAAATTTAGAGTTTCAATATGTCCATATAAATACTCTATTACATATTTTGCTCGATATTTGATTACGTTCATTGGATAATTGTTATTTTGAAATTGTGACTCAATCTCTTGTGCACATTCGATGAAGGTTTTACAATTCACTTGAAACTTAAGACCGATTCTTTTCAATGCTGCCACCCAAGCTGGATTACTATAAAATATTGTAGGTAAAAAATTTTCGGAGTCCTCAAAAACATTACAGAATAAAGGAACATTGATGTCATATAAGGTATTAGCCTTTACCAAAGCTGTAAGTGATTTATTTGGAATTAATGGATATAATTCAAAATATTGCTCGATTTCTCTCTTTCCCAAAGATAAAACTCTCTGTAAGAAAGTAATATAATCTTCGGATGGTAGTGTATTTATATGTTGAGGTATGAAATAGTCTTTAATATACATTTCTTCATCTATGTAAGTAACACTTAAACCAAAAAGCGTACGGAAATCATATTCATCACATTTGTAAAAATTACCATTTTGTTGAAAGGAAAAAAATGGAAGATTGTGTGGAAGGAGAATTCCAGATCCGGCATCGATAAACTTATCATCACAAGAATGTACTGGCCATATTGGTAATGAACGAAGAACATTCATAAATTCTTGATTTCGAATCGGTCCTGTTACGATAATTTTGAGTTAGTTATTAACAAGCTATTAATAATCAAAAGATGATAATTTATCAATCATTAACTTACTTTTAAATGCTTCATGATTATCTTTAATATATGTTCTAAATCTTTCATAGTCCTTATTTGTAAGATCACTAGTTTTAAATAATTGTTCCATAGTCAAATTTAATAAAGTACGAGTCCTCTCCAAGGCATTGACAATATTAACTGGGTTGTATGGCAATACACACTGTTTGATATTTGAATTAGCGTTATCTGGAAATTTCATGTTAGTGAACCGTAACTTGAGCTTTTTTAATACTGGATATAAATTGCTTCCGTGTTCAATATTTAAAAGCGGATTTGCTATGTCAAGTTGAACGAGCTTCTCGGAAGGTTGGATCATTGGTAAGAGAGGAAATTTTGAAAGTGTTGTAAAATCTATAGTCTTAGTAGATGTAAGTTTTGACCAAATTTCTTTTAGCCATTCGTCATTTGGTATAGATTTACCATAAGGATCCCAATCCAATTCCTTAATATTTTTGTGTGGAAATTCTAAGGACAAAAGATCTAAAGTTGCAGCAGAATCAAACTGTCTAATATTTAATACAGAAAAATCATCCCGGTTAAAAACTTTTTCTATGTCGTGCGGTAATTCAACACGAACAAATTTTGATGGCCCAACTTTTGGAAACAGGTTTATATGCTTTTTTTTCCCCATATAATAGACTTCGCCAAACGTTCCGACCGAATCATCGCTCAATGGAACTAATGGTAATCCATCGAGATTTTTATAAGAGCCATCAATACTACTAAGAATAAAGCGAAGCAATAAGAATATTGATTCGTGAGGGTCCTTCTTTTTATCAGAACTATCATTATTATTCTTTTGTATAAATGAATTTATAAAACTATCTTTTCCTCGCAATTTATCGCAAACTTCTTTTCCACTAATTGTTTCATATTTGAAACCTAGATTTCTTTTACTTTTAGAAATCTCCTTGATTTGTTCAAGCTTGTCCTTGTCAAGTTTCAAAATTAAAACTCCCAATTCTCCCAAAATATCGCCAATCATTGTTTCTTCTCCTTCAATAATTTTGCCTTCTTTTAATGATATAAATTTACCCCCGTTGGCTTCGGTCCAGTAAATTCTATTATTACTTTTTTTAATTACATTTAATCCGTAACTTCTGTACAATCCCATAGTTAAATTTTTCGTAATTGGCCAAAGATTATTTAAGGTATGTGGAATAAAATTAGTTCTATTGTTGTTGTATCTAGTTTCTTCAAGATTCACAATCTCATCAAGTAGTTTATTGTGCAAAATGGGTAAAACATCATATAAGATATAGCGATTCCATTTTGCATCATCACAATCAGCTTGTAAGAAATCATTTTCAGACTGTAGAATATTACTTCTTGCACTAGATAAAGAAAAGTTTCCATTTAAATGGACTCCCAGATTGGTACTTATTGATAAAGGCAAATATGAGTAAATCTCTCCTTTAAGTTCAGGAGGATTGGGAAACTATAATGAAAAATTTGAAAAGTTGGTTGTTTTTTTTCTTTCTACAAAATAAAAAGAAAAAAAAAAATACTTACCGATTCAGTCCTTAATTCAGCAAATGATTTTTTATCAGATTGAGCAAGCAAGGATGCAACCCCACCTCTTGGCTTGATTAATAAAAGTGAAAAAAGAATCATCTATTAGTTCACTAAAATATTATAAACATAATAATTAATTATCACCGTTTTCAAAATAGTGTAGTAAGGGCATATATTTAAGTGAAAAAGACCAGTAATCATATTGGTAATCGCCTGGTAATCACCTGGTAATCACGGTAATCATATAGTAATCTGGTAATCTTTTTTTTTATTCAAATTTGCTCTACTACATTATTTTGAAAACGGCGATAAATACATTACATTACCTTAAGTCGTCTTTTTTCTGAAAATTCTTTCAAGTCTTGTTTAATATTACTCTGAATTCCTCCTGTACATAAAAGCCATATTTCTAACACTCTCTTATTATGTTTATTATTTGTAATTTCAATATCCATTTGATATAATTTGGCGTTATCAGTGACACTTTTACGAATATCACGATCTTTGTTTGACATATTAATTTGCGCTTCCCATATCAATTGATTAGTTTGTTGTCTCATGTGGTACAGACTGCACGATTCTATATTCCTTAAAAATAACATCTCTTTATTACTTTTAATATCACTAAATAGTTGCATAATATCTTTGATTTCAAAAACTTGATCTGAAATATCACTTTGCTTTGCTGTTTTAAAAGTCCTAAGTGGAAGTCTAAACAATGTTCCTTTGAATTCTTCTGAAAAATTACATCCTAATGCCTCGTAAGGATAGCATTGTTCCGGAAAGCTTTTCTTAAATTCCTTATTAATAAAATCAATTCGAGTACCCCTTGGCCTTCTAGGAGGATAGTCTTGTACTGGAAGATATTTTGCATTTGGATCTAAAAATACAATATATTTTCCACTTACAAAGCTAGGTAAATCCGTAAGATGAAAAGCACAATTAAATCCTATTCCAAATCTTCCGATCTTAGTCTCATCATGAGATTTTCCTCCAGTTCCAAGTTTTATCAAAGCCTGAAAGTCTTTAGGAGAAAATACTGCATCATTATATATCCATATCGCAGGACCTTGCCAATCTTCCATCTCTTCTGATAGATATTTTCGGTCATTTCGCTGAAATATTCGTCTTTCATCCACTGTTATTTCAAAGCGAGTAGCCTTAGCATCGTCTGCATTCTATATCATTATAAATCCAAAAACAAATTCACTAGATAAGTTCTTTTAGAAAAAAGACCATTGAAAATACATTACTCACTTGGAGAAATTCTTTAAATAATGAATTTATCGAATAATCCTATTGATAGCGCCAAAAATATTCAAAAATATATATTAAAATCAAATGATATAAATAAACTCGGTAATAAATCATAAATTTACCTTGATAATATTTTTAATTCTAGTTGTTAAAGATTCATTTTGTTCATATTTCTCCCAATCCATATCTCCGGTATAATCATTACCTGGCATTGAAATCAATGAAAGTTCAAATAATACTATTAAAGTTTATAATCTTAGAAAATATATATAATTACCATAAATTTTCCCTTTTAAAGTTTGAATTTTCAATTCTTTAGCAATATCCTTAATTACAAGTTTATGAGCAATTTTGTGTTTGCTTCTCTCTTCATCACTAAGACTATCTCCCATGTCATCAAATTGAATTTCACGCAAGTCAACAAGCTTATTTTCAGTACTTGGAACTAATAATCCATCTAAACTTTTCGGATTATTTCGATTATCTTTTTGTATTTCTGCAACCTGTTTAAGAATTTGAATAACGTTGTTTATTTCGTTTGCGGATAAGACTTTATCATTGTTCCCTTTGATCACATTTTTAATAATTAAAATAAAATCTTTAATTCCAATTTCATCTCGAACTCCCATAGCTTCAAATAAAGACTTAAAACTAAAATATTCTGCTGGAAGTTCAACAATTAAAGATTCATTATTCTGAAATTTATTTGGAAGTTTAAAGATGACTTTATCAGGTGGATAAAATTGTCCTTCGCGTAACGATAAGATCCACGACTTATCTTTCAAGTAATTCTTCATATAATTGAAATCTTCAATAGATTTAATATCGCTTGCTTTGGAAATTTCGTCCATATATTTGTAAACCGTTGTACAAATATTTACTAAATTTTTAGGTGGTTTCTTGTTTTTTACGCCTATGCAACAAAGTCCTAGTTGTTCAATAATCATCTTAACAAAAGGATATGCATCCCACCCCAATTGTTTCAAAAGTTTCTTGTTTTTAACCTTATATTCAACTATCGGAGTGACCAAACAGATCAAATCTTTATCTTTTAGACCATGACAATTTTTGAGGCTCGAAAAGATTTTATTATCAAATGCGTCAACAGCTGGTATCCATTCTCTTTCTAGAATTACTTTTAAGAATGCATTACTTAGTCCACGATTTTCCCGAGTTTGTGTATCATCAATAATAAACTTATTCCAATTTTCATCGAGATATCTAAAAAGTTTTAATGCTTTTGTACGAATTAAATCTTCGGGAACATTAGAAGTTTGTCTTCGATCTATAATAGTGTCGATCCGAGAAATTACGTCATTTGGAGAAAGAATTGATTTGATTCCTAACAATTTCAAATTTGGGAGAAACTTTTTAGAGAATAAAGTTTGAGGAATGCCAAAATTGCCAGCGGGAAAGACTTGTTCATCTTCAAAAAATAAATCAACTAAAGTTTTTTCTTCCGGGTCAAATAAATCTATTGGTTTAGCCAATTTTACGTTATCAGGTTTTTGCCGTTGTTGAGACATCTTAAACGTTCCAACAGGTATAAAAGACTTTCTTCTGAGAATATCTTTCAAGCTAGCATCAATTATATGCGGTAATTGATCAAAAAGCTTGTCAATTACTAAATCTATGTCTTCTGGTGATTGTGCCTCAAGAAATGGTATTACATAATTCCGCCAATAGTCATTCACATTTAGTCGAGGAATTTTTATGTATTTTTCTAAGATATCACTTAAGTCTCGCGATTTTGTACTAAGAAATCCCCCCTTATCACTTGGATAAATAATTTTACCATATGAATTCTCTTCACCTTGAGGTAAAAGATACCATTTCTTATCTCCAGGTAATAATGAAATTGGTGAAGTGTGACCAACTTGGTCAAAAATTGGAAGGTGTTTGATAACATCAATAAGTTTTGGTACAAGATGATATTTATTAGCAAGTCGTAAATAATTAGATAAATATCCAACAAGTGTTGATGCTTCATGATCTTGTAACACGCAATTCAAATTCTCAGGAAATTTTGGACATGAAGTATCAGTAGTATCAGCTTGAAAAGAATCCAAAACTGATATAATATCATCAGGTTTGATAATATATGGAGACATTCTAGTAAAAGAAAAAAAAAAGGTATTTAGTTTATTCGATCATGGAAACAAACGAACTTATAGAAAAAATAATCATAAATTAAAAATATTTACTTGTCCCATTTAGAAGTTTTACTAACGTCAATTTTATTTTCCACAAAAACAACACCAAACTTTTCGAAAATAGAAATTAAAGAATTAATTGAGTTATTGGTGCTTGTTTGACTAGAAAAAATTTTCTTCGGAGTTTTTAATTTTCTGAGAGTAAATCGACTAGTCGGTATTATATGAATTTCTTCAAACATCTTCAGATTCCAATTCCTATATTTAATATTTTCCCACAAATGATAAATCCATTCACGACGATCTAATATATCTATCTCTTCAGAATTCGCAAAAATCATATCTACATTCTGGTCATCATCAGTGATATCAGAATTTAGTGAGAATCTAATCATATTTGCTACAGTACATTCATCTAAGATTTTGATGTTTAGATTCCATCCAGCCTTTGCGAAATCATACAAACGCCTATACAATGCAAAATCAATCGATTTGTCAATAAATTTGTTCAATTGATTTTTGAAGATATTACGCTCATCATTTTTATGGTCTGTAATGTCATTGTCCGGACCAATGTATACACAAGAATCGTTGGACAGCGTTATAGTACCAAGTTCACCATCCGCAAGTGGAATCATCTTGAAACCCACTAATTCGTCAAATTTTTTGTCTTTCAATGTATAATAAAATAATTGTAAGACTTCTTTTTTTGGTATTGTATTTTCCCATCTAGCACGATTACGATCTAAATATTTACGAATAACGGCGGGGGAATAAATTTTAAGAGAGTCTCTATGTTGAGAATTCTTTAAGATTTTAATGAAGTCAGGAGGAACTGTTATTACAGGGAATCCAATATCTCCAATTATTTTAGGCAAATTAACATTAGCCACATCTTCTAAATAACCATTGGAGAGTGATAGCCAATGAAATTCAGATTCTTTAAACAAAGAAAAATCATATAAAGTCGCTGAATGTTCAACTTCTCCAATAGTGCTTAATGAAGAAGGTCCTTGAAATACACGATCCTCTACTTTAAGACAATTTATAACGTTTTGCAGAAGATCCTTGCAAAAGTTATTAATGCTACTAGATGCGCCTCCCTTGGATATTGGCCAAAATTTATATAAATCACCCGGTCGTATATTGGTAACTTTAAGCGGAAGTTCACAAAGGAATTTCACCCAAGCTTTGGGTAGAACATTTTCAAATAAATATCGATTCCACGTAACTTTAAGACGCGCTAATGCATCAATCGCCTAAAGTCAATAATATGTTAAAAAAAAAGAAGTTAATGTAAAATCTTTGAGATCACATAAATCCTAATAAAAAAGTATGAATATCAACCACTCACCAAATCTTCATTGTCTGCTGCTGACCATAAGGAACGCCGATTAGTACTAACCTATTAAATAATTAAAAAGTGAAAGGTAATTAATATTAAACTTTAAAAAATCAAAAAAAAAAAATTTCATTGATTTTTACCGCAAAATATCCGTGTACAGAGATACGAAAAGGCATATCAATGGGAAGTGGTAGAAAGCAAAATAATCTTCCAGTAACGTCTAAATTATTCAAAGGAACAGCTAATCCAACATTGGGGACAAACTTGTAGTCTCCTATATTTTTATCAAATTTTTCTATAAAATGTTTTTCAGCCTCATTTAAGTCATCAAGATAATTCAAAATTAACCATGAACTAATCTCTTTACAATCTTTTTCCTGTTGTCGTGAAAACTCTGCAACATAAGATGCTTGTAATTGATTAATTTGGCCAAGACTTTTTGATTGTAGCTGATTCATCATTGAAACAATGTTTTCAGCTATCAAACGTCGTTGTTCCCGTACTTGTCCAGCATTATCTAGTTGAATTGTATATAATAATTCAGGTTCAGAAGCTCCCTCTTTCAATTCATAAAAAGTAATACGTTCGATATATTTCAAAAACAATAAACAATTAATGCTTTCATTTTCATAAAACTTTTTAAACATGTCCAAAATTTTTTCGGGCTTATAAACTTTTTTAGAAATGTCTGAATCAATAGAGTCTTCATCAGTCCGAAGAGGATAACGAAATATAGTGCCTTCATATGGCTTATTACACGGAATCCTGAAAGGAGCGAATTGATTCTGATAATCCTCGGCTAAGTTATCATCAACAAAGTCGAATTGGACACCACCATTAAAATACCACTCGTGTGGGTCAAGAATAACATATTTACTTCCAGTAATAAAAGAAGGAGAATCGGTAATATGATAAATTGAATTGAAACCGACTCCCATTACTAAAGTTATTTTTTTTTTAAAAAAAAGAAAAATTAGACTATATATTAGTATTAAAGTATAATAGTAATTAATAATATGAAACAAATTTTACCTCCAATCTTATCAAATTGATCCCGTTTTTCGCTATCGGCCAATTTTAATAGAGATTGAAAATCTCTTTCTTCAAAAATGGTATTGTTTTTCGCAAATAATGCTGGTCCTTGATATCTATCAAGTTTTAAGTTTGTTCTTTCATAATTATTTACCAAATCTGGTTCAAATAAACCATCCGATGGATATGTATTATGATCCAAAATAAAAACTTGTTCTATACTCTTTGCATCATCTGAATTTTGAAGAATTTCACGAAGAACTTGTGAACCATCAGGATATTCTTCAAGAATTTTACGTAGACGATGAGTATAAGGTTCACGTGGTTTAAATTCTTTTCCTCTTGCTCTCCTGGGAGTACGAGGACTATTTATTGTATTAGACATTTTTCGTGTTAAAAATTAAGAAATTATAAAACACGAAAAGAAGTTTATGCAATAAACAACAAATTATGCAAACTCTATTTAATGGCTTATAGCATCACACAAATAAATATAAACAAATTTGGACATCAATCATACTGTTGAACCCAAAAAAGGTAATTTGATAAGGAACCCGGAAACTCCCACCGATGGAGATTCCGGCGACATAATAAAAAGGAAATAATTAAACATTTTATAGGTTTTAAAATGAGACTTTTCTTTCCTAGCATAAAAAACTATGCAACACTTATTTGTTTTAAAATTCTATAGCCTTGTTTTCCAAAACAGGTAAAATTTTACTTGTATATCATTACACAGATATCGAAGATTATTATGAAACATTTATTATTTCTTTCAAACATTATAAAGTTTTTACTGCAATAGGGAACAATGATGTTAAAATGATTATCCAGATAAGCTTGAAAAATGATTTTATATCACATTTCGTATCACCAAGTATCAACACGAGAATGTAAAACGGTCATATGTTGATCACAAACTTAAAACAGAATAAAAGAATATTAATTAGTGCGCATTGCCTATATGCATTATGATTAGTAATTTGTAATTACCAAATTTTAAATTGGAATATAAAATAGCATAACGTGTTAACATTGAAATTTTTGTCTCCATTAATTAAGGAATGTTGGTGAAGAAGCAATTGTTGTATCCATTACTTTGTAAGGTTCTTTGGGGTTTATAATATATGCTTACATTTTATTGAATGAAAACAATCTAACTAAATATAAAATGAAAAAATAAATTCTTGTAATAATTAAAAAAAAATAATCATCTATTCTCAAAACTTTTGAATACCTGCTTTAAATATTCATTAATTCATAAAGAGATTATAATTGCTTGTTGCATTAAATCTGACTTTTTTCCTAAGTATTAGTTCAATTAGTTTCTAATTTCTTTCACTACATTCTCTTTAAACAGTTAATAATAGGAAATGATAATACAAAAATATAAGTATAGCAGTTCCAAGCAAATTCTTCTATTTTAGTATTAGTATTCATGAAATAATTCATTTACAACAAACATAAATTAATTTAATAGATTCTTTTTCGTAGCTTCCTTAATTTATATTTTTATAACATCTTCCAAAATTGAATGGCTTGAACCTACTTGAAATAACGAAAATCTAATGTTTAATTGACCGCATCCTGCAAATAAACTAAAATATCTTCCAAGATACGTTCTATAATAATCCGTATTATAATTAGGGGCTGTTACTAATGGGCTTAGGTATCTTTTGTCAAAAATCACATTGGTGTTTAAAGCACTATCTAAAGTACGGGAATTACCAAGTTTAAAATTATAGCGATTTAATTATTTATAGCGATTTATCGAGTAGAAAATATGTTAAATTTATAGATTTTGAATAGAAATCGGTCGTCGGTTATACAATGCAAGAGAAACGTAAGGAATGATTTAGTAGTAAAGGACCCTTGGAAATTCGTAAAAAAATTCCAAAAGTTGCCTCATTGCAATAGAAAAAATACGATAACATTTCATTACAAATTAATATACTTGAGCTAAATGCAAATATATCTTGATCTGATGCAAATTAAATATATATAAATATCAGACCATAAATAAAAAATGCAATTTATATGACAAAGAAATGTTTCTACTTCCATTGCAGGCTTTCCGTATTGTGTTGAAGGCACAAATACCTCTCTTGAGTATTTTTCAATCAACTTTGACTTTATTTCTATGCCGGACATTGTATCGGCAAAATCATTAAAGTTACGACATCATGGTTTGCACGTTAGAAGTATCAAACTTTCTTCTTTTATTCATGGTGAACCATTGTTATTCCAAATTCCTTTTCCGTATTTGTGGTAATATTATTATATGCATATTGTTTGAAGCATTAGATTGCAACTTTAGTGAATTTGGTTTGTAGGAACATATACTTTTTCACATTCCCAAAGGAATCCATTTAAATTGATCAAGACTGTGAGAAACATTATAATTTGACCAATAATGGGCCAAAATAAGAGCTATTTCTTGTAAATCGAGCTGAGGAATTTTATCATTATCCATAGTTTCGTTTTATCCTTGTGCTTGAAATCTTTGTCTTAGAATTTTTTTTCTTTTTTACTTCTATAGTTACTCTGCAATCATACGCTCCCTGACCAGGACATGATGAAAACCACTTGTCAAGATCACATCAGTTTTCTTTTCAACAATCATATCAATTAGTTATATTTTATAAGTCCTTTTCTTCTTTAGTAAGTTGGCTCTAATTTTCAATTTTGAAAAGTTTACCGAGTTTGCCAAAGAGAGATGACATATTTTTTAATATTTTGAATAAAGAAATATTTTTTAAAAAAATACAACACAAATATAGCTCTTTTATATTGTAAAATTTTATTGGTTATACTTAAGAGAATTTGTATTTTACGCATCCTGCGCAAAACGCATCCCTCTGTGTTTGGCTATAGAGTTACGTTTGACGGCGGAGTTTTAGGGTTAGTTAGGGTTAGTATGTTAGTTATCACATCGTGTCACACCCATATATGTTCCATTTTTACCGCTTATTCTAGGAACTTAGAAATTTTTTCATAAAAAAGTGCTATTTATCACCCTTATATAACACCCCCTGAATTTTACGCAGGTGCGTAGAAAATAAAAACCCTATACTTAAAACTTTCTATAAATTTTTTTTTATATACTTCTAATATTGCTAAATTTAATAATATCACATGTTAATCAGAGGTTTTTGATTATGTATAAGTCACATATTTAGAATCTGCCTTTGAATAAAATGAAAAGGTACGATATTTTTTTAAAATTATAAGCTTTTTATTTTACATATAAAGTCCAGTCATGATTATTGTTTTGGTTATACTGTAAATTGCTAGATATTTATTAAATATCAGTGCATCTAATATCTTTGAAAAATTCCAAAAAAGTTTGTACCATTCAAGTTACATTGAAAAAATTACTAAAAAAATTTTTCGCCAAAAGGCCAAGTAGCTTTTGAGAAAATTTCATAATATTTTGCATCATGAATAGCAAAACTGAGTAGCGGGGAAGGAATGTCATAATATGGGTAGAACTCAGCTAATTCTTCCCTTGAGGCATCCTGCTTCTCTATCATTTATTACTTTCATTTTATTAACAGGTTGGCCCTTCCTCATGTATTCATATTGTATAATAATAGAATTTAGTTTCACCTGATTTGTTAAATTTTGAATGCGCGTTTTATAAATATATATGCATAATAAATACAATATAATATACTGTGCTTACAATACGCGATAGCACATGTGCCATGTAAAATTTACCTGTCATGAAAATATAATCATATCTTCTTTTCCAATATATCAATGCTTTATCTAATAAAATTAATATTTTCAACAGCAATAACTAATTCTTTGAAATTTACTAAGCAATAATACATCATTATTATATAATAAAAAACAGAATTCTAATGTTTAATGGATTTTGCAGATTCCACCAATCTATGAATTAGATATATGTGATTCTTCTAACTTTCATTTCAAATATACTATAGCAAATAGATGGCTTGTGAAAGCATCAAAGGCTAATTATGTTTTGCCAACAACTTGTGCAATTTCTAGAGGTATTGGATCATTAATAAGATCATAGAGGAAATCAGACCTTCAAGAATATCTTTTTAATATGAAGGTGGTCTTGACTTATCCACAAATCCAGCCTGCTTTCCATTCTCCCAAATCATTAGTTAAAAGCTTGTAAGATTTATATTGGAATCAGATCAGTCAAAGATTGTAAATATACCATTCCTTCCAGCATATGAATAGCATAATTGATATCTGAAGTGAAAAGAATGGCATTATTGAGAACTAATTCAGTAATTCTATAGTGGAGAAATTTTTATATTGCCAAAATTTGTCTATATCTGACTAATCATGTTGAGCTTACTGTATTTTCATTGATCTAAATTCATGCATGTATATAAATAAATTTGTAGGGATGGTATGTCCTCTCAGTACTTATTGATGAATTTTATTATTTATAAATTTGGGATTTTTTATGCAACACACGTAGATGTTTTCTATTTCTAGGTAAAGGTTTTGTGTTGAAAATAGAAAACTATGAATAATAATGACACAAGTTATAAAAGAGTCCAAAAGGGACTCCAATTCCATGATGCTATGGCAGCTTTTTCAAAGCCAAGATCAAAAAAATCTTATATCTGATCAGGCAAAAATGTCTCAACTACAACAATTTTATTATTGCTAGCCGATTTGCTATTTGCTATATTCGGCTTCAGATAAACTTTTATATGATTCCTGAACTGATTTTTCTAGAATCATTTTAGCCTTTACTTAATATACAAAATATTTAAAATTATAAGGCAAGTGTATATTATACCTGTCATGACTAGATGGTTAAAATTTTCTTCATCTAGTTTACGTTACGTTTGAAATTTGAAAATTGAATACAAATAAATGTTAATGCCAGAAGTTGTTATGTATAGTTTTAAAAAGAAGAAAATTTAATTTTTTAGAATGTTGTATACCTTTCTGAATACATTGTATGATAGACTGATAGACTCTTCACTCTTGATAGGTGGCTTGTTATGACGAATGATATTAGTATACTGTACGTGGAAAAAAATGATTAAATACGCATTACGCATCGTGATTAAATGATAAATGTCAGTCGTTTGAGATTAATGATGGCCAGCAGCATAATTCTGGCCTACATTTAATATATTTTTTTTTGTTTTTTTCATGCGATAAGATTAGCAAATTCTTTAAATGGCCAAATGACCAGGTCATTTCCGAGCACGTAAGGTATACATTGTTTTATTTTCGCCTAAATGTTATGAACTCGTTTAAAAGAAACTGTTGTATTGCAGTTTGAAAGAAGCGTCGACGAATTATTGGAAGTTCTGGACGGAACATACGCAAATAAGGTATGATGAAAGATTAAATTCAGATATTGTAAAATATAAAAATTTAATAAATAATAAGAAAAAAGTGCTGGTTACATAAAAAAAATAATAATAAATAAATTTAAAAATATGAATGAAATAAGTTCTAAAAGCGTAATATTTGTTCTATCTCAAATTAGTTGAACCATGCCATATTTCTTCGTTGATAAGTGTTGTAAAAAAAATTGATCACACGTTTGTGCAACATCTAATTTGATAACGAATCTTCAGTTTTGTCTGTATGCTCAAACCTTATCATAATATCATGTCTGAAAGTGCTATTCTAATGCCTTCATTATCTGCAAAGCTCGCTATTATCTTCTTTAAACTTTTCACAACATTCTTTTAATTTCAATGCAGGTGCCTTGCATTCTTTTAAACAATACAGAATTTTATTTACACTATGAACACTAATATGTCGATCACTTATAATAACATCTTCCACTTCATTTTTGAGTAATTCAACATCGTAATTGTCAGCTACTTTTAATAAATCAATCAGAAACGTCAAATAATCCGCATAATATTCCTTTCCTTCTTTGAAGTTTTCTTCATTTGTGACTTCTTCTTCCCCGTATAGCCATCGAAGAAATACCCTAATTGTATGTGGTTGAATATTCTTTTCTTTTTCAACCTTGATTTCCGTCTTATTTAAGTCACAAAATACCATTTCAAAATGGTTTGAAGCGGCTATATAGAAAGATTAAGTAACTATTAATAAAGGAAAAAAAAAGTTCTCAATAAATAAATTAACGTACCAGAAAGTACATATCTGTTAGCACTAATTTCTTCTTTACCAACAATAAATGTAACATCATGATGTTTATTTCCATGACTTATAAATTTTAATAAATTATTAAACAGCTCGTCTTTTTGAGAAGGTTTTTCATTTTGTTTACTTCGTTTGTACTTATTTATACATTTATCATCTACCTCAGTAGCTCCAGCACGTAATAATAAAGTCTTATAAGGCGTTAAAAAATCAACAACTTTATCTCTAGCTTCAATATTTTCTTGTATTCCAAACGCAAGTTTACTCCCTGCTACCCAACATTTTTTATCAAATGGATTATCACCATTTAAGAATAATTCCTTCTCGTTATCAATTCTCAACTCCTTAGACTCTTCTACATTTTTGTTCATTATTTTATAAATTTCTTCGATTACTCTTTTAGCTTCACTGCTATCTTGTACAAATGTTGATTCAACATTTTCAACAACGAAATACCAGTGTTTTATAATATCTTCTGATAATGGTATTCCGATCTTAGGATCACGTTTACAAAATGAATCAGTAGGTTCAACATTTTTTTCAAAAAAAGGTCTTTCGGTCCAACATACTTCCTTATACTTTTGAAAACAAAGCACTGAGAAACCTTCAAATTTCAGTGTTTCTTTCGATTCTTCACAAAGTGGATTTTGAATAATTTCCGATGGAACGAATTTGATATTTATAAGTTCTTTCCACTGATCATCCGAGAATTTTAAATTCGAAATAGATTTATATAAATGATCTATCACTATTTTGACTTCTTCCATTGAAAATCTATCAGGTTGTCGTTCAATCTCCTTTGCACATTCAATAAATGTTTCACAATTCACTTGGTGCTTAAGACCCATTCTTTTTAAAGCTGCCATTAAAACCTTATTACTATAAAATATTCTAGGTAAAAATTTATCGTTATCTTTAAAAACATAACTAAATAATGTAACGGTAATATCGTATAAAGCATCAGCCTTTACAAATTCAGTAAGTGATCCATTAGGTATTGCTCGATATTTCTTAAGATGTTTTTCAATTTCTTGATTACCCGATAAAATACTCTGCAAGAAATTGATATATTCCTGAGATGGTGTTTGAAAATCTTTTAATTTCGGTATTATATTCTTTTTAATATATTCTAATTCACTCATAGGAGTGACACCTAATATACAAAGTACTTTGAAATCTATTTCACGATCACATTTGTAAAATTCAGTATTCTTATCAAAAGAAAAAAATGGGAGCTTAAATGGAAGAAGTTTTCCAGATTTGGCATCAATGAATTTATCTTCGGAAGAATGTAATGGCCATATCGGTAGCGAACAAAGAATATTCATAAAATTTTCTTGATTTCGACAATGTTCTGTAAAACAAATAAAAATGTCAACACGAAACATTAACTTTATTAAAAATGAATTATTTTTGCATCACTTGCCTAACAAAATTTCAAGATTTGCTTTAATAAACGTTCTAAAATCCTCATAATCGTGAGTCGATAAATTACTATTCTCGAATAACTCCTCCATTGTTAAATACAATGACGTACAAGTCCTCTCCAAAGAATTAATGATATTAATAGGAGTGCATACCAAAACACATTTTTTGAGTTTCTCATTTTGAACATTTTGAAACGTTATATTAGTGAAACGCACTTCTAGCTTTACTAATAATGGGATTAAATTATGCCCATTATCGTAGAGTGGTGGATTTGTCATATTAAGTCTAACTAGCATTCTAGAAGGTTGAATAATTGGTAAAAGTGGAGATATTGAAAGTTTGTTAAAATCCATATTTTCGACGCTTTTTTTTAATATTGACCAAATCTTTTCAAGCCAACTATCGTCTGGGATAGATTCTTCCAATTCTTCTACAATCGGTAACTCTTCCTTTAAAAGATCTAAGACTCCATAAGCGTCAAACTTTCTGATTTTTGTAGCCTCAGAAAAATCAGCATTAAAAATTTTCAATAATCTATCTCGTAAGTCAATGGAAACAAATCTAGATGAACCAGTCTTTGGGAACAAGTTTATTTGTTCTTGATCCCCGATATAGTAAATTTGTTCACCAAACTTTCCAACTGAATAGTTGCTCAATGGAACCAATGGCAATCCAATAAGATCTTTAAAAGAATCTTCATCTTGAAAAATAAAATCAAGTAAATTGATCAACGAATCATGTGTGTTAAAAGAAGGTAGTGAAAACCTTTTTTTCATTTGTAATTCTTTGCAAATAGATTTTCCATTAACAGGTTTGTATGGGAAATTTAGGGTATTTTTAGATTCACCGATCTTAATTAAGTGTTCAATTTTGTCCTTACTAAGTTTCACAGCTGGAATTCCTAATTTAATTATATCCGCAATTATTGCTTCTTCTTCCTCAAAAATTTTGGCATCCTTTAACGGAATAAATTGCCCACGATTAGCTTCAGTCCAAAAAATTTTATGATTACCATTACCTAATTTCCTAATAACATTTAAACCGTATTCTTTATACAAGCCGATAGTTGAGTTATTTTTAATTGGCCAAAAAATATTTGTGGTATGCGGAATGAACTTTATTCCTTCCTTCTTGTGTCTAATTTTCTCTAGCTCTACAATATGCTCAAGTAGCTTAATGTGCAAGTCAGATAAAACGTCATATAGAATATATTTATTCCATTTTGCATCGTTACAATCCGCTTTCAAAAAATCGTTTTCAGACTGTAGAATAGCGCTTCTTGCACTAGGTAGAGAAAAATTTCCGTTCAAGTGAACTCCCAAATTGGTGTTTATTGATAGAGATAAAAATGAGTAAATTTTACCTTCAAGTTCAGGAGGATTTGAAAACTATAATAGTTTTGATAATATGTAAATTGTAAATACAACAATACAAAAAAAAAAGAAAGAAGAAAAGAAAAGAAAATAACTTACTGGTGCAGCCTTTAATTCAGTCAATGAACTCTTATCAGATTGAGCAAGCAAGAAAGCAACACCACCTCTTGGCTTAATAAAACGAATAAAATTATTAGATATATTAAATGGACCAATATACTGTACATATTTATTACCAGTTACGCTTACCTTGAGTTTTTCAATCTTTGAAAAATTTTCAAGTTTCACCTTAACTTTACTATGTCCTCCTGTACATAAAAGCCATATTTCTGATGATTTCGATTGATCCATATTATTAATAATTTCAATATCCATTTGATATATTTGTGCCTTATCGATAACACTTTTACGAATTTTGCGATCTGAACCTGATATATAGATTTGTGTTTTCCATACTAGTTGAGTAGCTTGTTGCTTCATGTAATACAGACTACATGATTCTATGTTCCTTAAAAAGAGCTTTTCTTTATTATTCTGGACATTGTTAAATAACGACAAGATACTCTTGATTTCAAAAATTTGATCTGAAATGTCACTTTTCGCAGACTCATGGTTCCTAAGTGGAAGTCTAAACAATGTTCCACTGAACTCGCTCGAAAAACTACAACTCTCAGTTGTTTTATACTTATTAGGAAAAGTTTTCTTAATAAAATCGAATATTGCTTCATAAGGATAGCATTGATCCTGAAACTTTCCAAACTCCTTATCAATAAAATCAATTCGAGTACCTCTTGGCCTTTTAGGAGGATATCCCTGCGCAGGAAGAAATTTTGCATTTGGATCTAAAAATGCAATGTAACTTCCACTTACAAAGCTAGGTAAATCTGTAACATGAAAAGCACAATTAAATCCTATCCCAAATCTTCCAATTTTAGTATCATCATAGGCTTTTCCCCCTATTCCAAGTTTGATTAAAGCCTGAAAATCTTTAGGGGAAAATTCCGCATCATTATATATCCATATTGCTGGTCCTTGCCAATCCGCCATTTCTTCTGACAATAACAATTTTTTTTGTTTATTATCCTGCCTTTCATCTACCACTACTAAAAAGTGAGTGGCTCCGGCATCATCCGCATTCTATATTCGCATAAAAATATGTAGTGTAAACGTGATAAAATAAATTTTCTGAATATAATTTTATAAAATTACTTACTTGAAGAAACTCTTTAAATAATGAAGTTATTTTATAATCCTAAATATATTAAAAAAGTATTTAATAAATTTAGATTTAAATAAACGTTAAAATTAGAAAAAAGTTACCTTGATAATATTCTTAATTCTAGTGGTCAAACTTTCATCTTGTTCATATGTGTCCCAATCTATATCTTCATTATAATTATTACCTAGAATTGAAAAATATATGGAATTTATATCAATAAAAATATCAGAATTATAATATGACGTACTGTACGATCATAATCACCGAATAGTTTTCCGGTTAAAGTTTGAATCTCCAACTCTTTAGCAATATGCGGAATTACAAGACGATGAGCAATTATATATTCATTTTTCTCTTCTTTACTAAGTCTATCTTCCATATCGTCAAAGTATATTTCGTGTAAGTCAGCCAGCGTATTTTTATTAGTTGGTATTAACAACCCATCTAATTCTTTCGGATTATTCCCTTCTCCTCTATTATTCTTTCGTATATTGGCGATATGTTCGAGAATTTGAATAACATTTTTTATTTCGTTTGGAGATAAAGTTTTGTCTTTATTCCCTTTGACCATGTTATTAATAATTAAAATAAAATCTTTAATACCAATTTCATCTCGAACTCCCATAGCTTCAAATAAAGATTTAAACCTAAAATAATCTTCTGGAAGTTCAATGATTAAAGATTCATTATTCTGAAATTTTTTCGGAAGTTTAAGAATAACTTTATCAGCTGGATAAAATCGTTCTTCGCGTGACGAAAAGATCCACGGCTCATCTTTCAAAATCTTCTTCATATATTTGAAATCTTCATTAGACTTACTATCGTTTGTTTTAGAAATTTCGTCCATATACTCGTAAATCGCTGTACAAATCTTTACTAAATCTTTAGGTGGTTGATTGTCCTTTACGGGATTGAAACAAAGTTTTAGTTGTTCCATAATCATCCTAACAACAGGATTTGTATCCCATCTCAATTGTTTCAAAAGTTTCTTGTTTTTAACTTCATATTCAACTATCGGAGTGACCAGACAGACTAAATCTTTGTATTTTTGACTATGACATTTTTTAAGGTTCGAAAAGATTTTTTTATCACATACATCAATAGCTGGTATCCATTCTTTTTCTAGAATTACTTTTAAGAATGCATTAGTTTTCTCGCGATTTCCTCGAATTTGTGTATCATCGATAATCTTATTCCAATTTTCATCGAGATATTTAAAAAGTTTTAATGCTTTAGTATGAATTAAATCTTCAGGAACATTAGAAGTTCGTCTTCGATCTATAATAACGTCGATCCGAGAAATCACGTCATTTGGAGAAAGAATTGATTTGATTCCCAACAATTTCAAATTTGAAAGGAACTTATTAGGTAAAGAAGTCTGAGAAATGCCATAATTGCCAGCGGGAAAGACGTGTTCATCTCCAAAAAATAAATTAATTAATTTTTCTTCTTCCGGATCATATATATCTATCGGTTTGGCTAATTTTACGTTAGCAGGTTTTTGTTGTCGTTGAGACATTTTAAGTGT
This sequence comes from Rhizophagus sp. LPA8_4_AMF, assembly GCA_021464525.1. Classification (NCBI taxonomy): domain Eukaryota; kingdom Fungi; phylum Glomeromycota; class Glomeromycetes; order Glomerales; family Glomeraceae; genus Rhizophagus; species Rhizophagus sp. LPA8_4_AMF. The sequence goes on along the minus strand of JADRCO010000221.1, from coordinate 14,735 downwards.
ACCAGTAGATACAAAAGGCTTTCTACCGAGAATATCCTTCAAGTTAACATCAATTATATGAGTTAATTGATCAAAAAGCTTGTCAATTACTATATCTATGTTTTCTGATGATTGCGTCTCAAGAAATGGTATCACATAATTTCTCCAATAATCATTTACATTTAGTCGAGGAATTTTTATGATTTTTTCTAATATATCACATAAATCTCGTGATTTTGCACTCAGAAATCCTCCCTTATCACTGGGATAAATAATTCTACCATATGAATCCTCTACGCCCTGAGGTAGGAGATACCATTCTTTATTTTCAGTTAATAATGAAATTGCTTCAGTATGATCCACTTGATTAAAAATTGGAAGATGCTTGATAACTTCAATAAGTTCTTGCGTAAGATGATCTTTATTAGCAATTCGCAAATAATTAGATAGATGCTCAACAAGCGCTGATGCTTCATGAATTTGTAAACTTTGTTTCAAATTCTCTGGATACAAAGTATCAGCTCGTAAAGAAGCCAAAACTGATATAATGTCATTAATCTTAATAATATAAGGAGATGTTCTATCAAAAAGAGAATGAAGATAATTAGTTTATTTAGAAACAGTATGAAGAGATTATGATTTAGTAATACTAACTTATCCCATTTAGAAATTTCTATAAATTGATTATCCACGAAAACAGCACCGAATTTTTCGAAAATAGGAATTAAGGTACTAGTAGAAATATTTTCGCTTGTTTTATTCGAAAAAATTTTTCTGGGTGTTTTTAATTTCCTAATAGTAGAGTTGCTCGTTGGGATTAAATGAATTTCTTCAAACTCTCTCAGATTCCAATTTCTATAACTTAAATTATTCCATAATCGATAAATCCATTCAAGATTATTTGGAATTGATATTTCTTCGGAGTCTTTTGTATTTATCGAATAATTCAATGAGAATTTTATCATATCAGCGACAACGGACTCGTTTAGAATTTTGATATTTAGATTCCATCCAGCCTTTGCATTATCATACAAACGCATATACAATCCATTATCAATTGATTTGTCAATAAATTTGTTCAGTTGATTCTCGAAGATATTACGCTCATCTAATTTATGGCCTTCAATGTTATTGTCCGGACCAATATATACATTAGAATCGCTGGACAATGTCATAGTACCAAGTTCATTATCCGCAAGTGGAATCATTTTAAAACCTTCTAATTCGTTAAAATTTTGATCTCTTAATATGTACTCGAATAATTGTAAGATTTCCTTTCTCGGTAAATTTCCTTCCCATCTGTCAAAATTGTGCTTTAAATAAGTGCGAATAACCCCAGGAGAAAAAAACTTAAGAGAATCTTTGTGTTTAGAACTTTTTAAGATACTTATGATATGATAAGAAGTTGATATTACGGGAAATCCTATTTTTCCAATAATTTTAGGTAAATCAAAACTTAATAGTTTCTCATCTTCCAAATAACCATTGGAAAGTGAAAGCCAATGAAATCCGGACTCGTTAAATGAGGATGTATTATATGAATCTGCTGATATTCCATTAATTTCACCAATGATGCTTGATGATGGACCTTTGAATACGCGATCTTCGAGACTAAGACAATCTACAACATTTTGTAAAAGATCCTTGAAAAAGATGCTTATACTTCCTGACGAATCATCTTTAACTATCGGCCAGAATTTGTACAAATCACCTGATTGAATATTTTTAGATGGGAGTTCACAAAGGAATTTTACCCAAGCTTTTGGTAAGATTTTTTCAAATAAATATCGATTCCATTTAACCTTTAGATGCGCTAATGCATTAGTAGCCTAAATTTCAAAAGTCCTTTTTTTAGTACATGTTTAACAAAATAATTGTGAAAAAATCAATTTCTTTACCAAGTCTTCATTATCCGCAGCAGACCATAAAGAACGTCGATTGGTGTTAACCTGTTAAGCAAGTCAGAAAAAATTTTTAATATGAAATACAATTTTTATTAAAACATTCAATTTATTAATAATAAGCTCCTACCGCAAAATATCCATGCACGGAAACTGAGAAAGGCATTGAGATAGGAAGAGGCAAAAAACAAAATAATCTTCCGGTAACATTTAAATCATTTAAAGGAACAGCTAGCCCAACATTAGGGATAAATTTGTAGTCTCTTATATTTTTTCCAAAATTATTTTGAAAATATGTTTGAGTTTCGAGTAAATCATCAAGATAATTCAAAATTAACCATTTTGAATTAGGTTCTTTAGTATCTCCCTTCTGACGACTGAATGATGCAACATAGGTCGCTTTTAATTGATTATTTTCATCAAGGCTACCTGAATTTAATAAATCCATCATTGGTATAATTTTATCAACTATAAAATGACGTTCTTGCCGTACTTTTTCAGCATTCTCTAATTGAATTTTATAAATTAATTTAGGTTCGATAGCGCCTTTTTCCAATTCATAAAAAGCGATACACTCGATATATTTCAAAAATAATAAACAATCAATGCTTCCATTTTCGTAAAATATGTGAAACATTTCTAAGATTCCTTCCGGGCTATAAATTTTGTCAGAAATATCTGAATCAGTAGTATCACGAAGAGGATAACGAAAGATAGTGCCTTTAAATGGGATTTTAAATAGTTCATCACATGGAACATCACACGGAATTCTTCTGAAAGGAGCAAATTGATCTGGATATTTTTCTGCCAATTCATGATTGATAAAGTTAAATTTGGCACCACCATTATAACACCATCTGTGTGGATCAAGAATAACGTATTTATCATCAGTGATAAATGAAGGAGAGTCAGTTATATGATAAACTGAATTGAATCCTACTCCCATTACTAGATTTATTACATTGAAATGTTAGAAAGATATTAGGATTGTAAGTTGCGTAAAGCAAACAAATTTATATGTATAAATAAAAATTTACCTCCAATCTTATCAAATTGATCGTGTTTTTCGCTATTAGCCAAACTTAGCAAAGATTTAAAATCCCTTTCTTCAAACAAGGAATTATTTTTTGCTAAAAGTGCGGGACCTTGATATCTATCAAGCCCTTTTTGACAATTATTCAAATGCGGTTTAAACAAACTACTTGATGGATATGTATTATGATCCAAAATGAAAATTTGTTCAGTACTTTTTGCATCATCCGAATTTTGAAGAATTTCACGAAGAATCTGTGAACCATCAGGATATTCTTCAAGAATTTTACATAAACGACGAGTATAAGGCTCAGTTGGATTAAATTCTTCTCCTTCCATTTTTAACGTTAAAGATTATCAAATTAATTTGATATTAAGTTTTAAAATAGGTTGAATAAAAAAAAATCCAAAAGATGGCTTTATTTATAAAATTATGAGAAACAAAAAATTTTTTTTTTTTTTTTCCTAAAAAAAATTATATTTATTTTCTTCAGGAGAAAAAAACGATACATAAATGATAATAGAATTTGGGTAAAAGGCATGTGGCTATGTGACTTGTATCATGTATCTCAAAAATAAATAAATAAATAAACAATGATACAACATAACCTGCAAAATAAATATATCTTTTACCGATAAAATCTTTTTAAACGAAGAAGAAATTATCCATTCCAAAACATTAGGTCGATCCGACTATTTTTATTCATGATGGATCAACATAGATAAGGTTTCTGTTTTTCGGCGTGAGAAATCCTATTCGTTAATTTTTATTCGTCACATGGGTGTCATGTGACTCCAATGAATGCGATGATATCGTTACTGACACTGTTTTTCGTTGTTAATAAAAAAAAAGTAGTTTCCCCGAAACATATTAAAAGATGCAACAAGTCAAACGATTATGCAATGTTCATGTTAACCCGATTTTTAACAGATGAAATTTTGATATAACACTTTTTTTCGTATACCAATGACTAATTTAAAAAAAAGGTTCAATAAAAACAAAATTAGTAAGATTAGAATAAAATGAACACTTTAAGAGTAGTTGATTTAAACCGAAGAGGAAAAAGATATTGGAACATGATGTCAATCACGTGTCGATAGTTATTTTTAAAGTTTTGCTATGTATTTATATTTCAAGATTTGTTTTTTTCTCCATCATTTTTAATTAAAACAATTAAAACTCTTATTCATTGTTCATTTATTATCGTAGATCGGGACGAACTAACTAACTATATACACGTTTTATATACCAATCTCAAATATGCCATTTTCCTATTTTGCTATCAGATGTACCGGATGCATATTGGTTTGTAACTACAGTTCTGCATTATATTTACAAACTGTATATCATAAAAGAAAAAGTAAATAAGATTTCCTACCTCCTTAACACAATTCATTCTTTTTTATGTAATTATTATTTTGAAGCTTAATTTTTTAATATTATAAATAAAAACATCCCAATACTATTATAATAGCGCGAAAATATTTGTAATAAATTAGTGGACAGAGAATTATCACGTTATTGGAAGATCAAATTGTTTGTTTAACGTTCAAATTTTCTGAAAAGTTTTGAGGGGGAAGGGGGTTTTTCATTAAACAAACTAAGTAAAATAAATATAATAAAACTTTTAGAAATTTTTAGGAAAATTCGGAAATTCAGAAAATTGTAATTTAAATTTAGAGGGGTCATTTAACATATGTCGCTATATGTTTTTCAAAATTGATTTTTAAAAAAATAAAGGAAGTGGAGGATATTAAACAAACAATCAAGTTGGAACAGCCTTAGTTTTTGGATTTTTCCGCAGAAGTAGACACTATGGTCGTCTTTTCCGCAACCACCGCAAGGGGTTTCTTTTGTAAAAAAAAAAAATAACTTTACTTTTATTGGCTTTCATATAAAGCATAATAATATTAAAGATGATAAAGATGATAACAATAATGATAAAGATGTTAACAATAACAATAATGATAAATAGACAAGATGAATTAGACAAAGCAGTTTCTTAACTATCCTAAAAAAGAAATTCCAGACAAACGTCTAGTTCTTACAAAGATATACTAGTAAGGTTTTCAACTCATTTTGAATTTTTCAAAATTTTCAAATAGACCTTTCCAAAGGTAGGATTTCTCAGAGAAAATATGATTGCTTTAGTCGGGAGTAAGTATTTATTGATATTTTTTTAAAATTTTTTTTTTATAGTAAGGTGCTAAGGTCGTTAAGAGGGGATAAGAAATTTTTTGTTAAGTAGGCCAAAAGAGCAAGAAGACAGGTAATATTTAGGAAATTCAAAAGTACAGTATATACAGTATATACATACTCAAAAAAGGTTTACCTTTTACTATGCTTCAGATATTTTGCTGTATTTCGTATTTCGTCATAACAAGCCACCAATCAAAATATTAGGAGTAGTGATCAGAGTAATCAATTTGCATTTAGATTCACGCCTCCGCCTGATCTATTTATGGTCAAAAGCTATTCGATCCGTGTACACATTCCGATCAACTAATCCAATTCCAGTTCATGAAAATTTTTGGTTTTTTTTTTTGTAGAGTCTAAGGTGTTTTATCATATTTCTTTTTTCTCTGGATATGCGGACTCTAGTTTTTCCTTTAATGGTAATTTATTTTCTTTAACGGTTAAACTGAATAATGGTTAAATCGAAATTCACAATTTTTCTGGTTTAAAAACCAGATTTTTTAAATTTTTATTAAACTTCAATCTTTTGAAAATCTCCGGTTTTTTAAAATCGGATTTTTTATAAAATCATATTTTTTTAATTTATTTTTTTGTTCTCCAGTTTTTTCAATATCACAGTTTTTGTTAAACACGTGGTTTTTTTTTCATTCTTTCACCTTTTAGGTTTGGAGTGGGCAAGTGTTGTGATGTAATTGAAATAAATATTTTTTTTATTTAAATATATTTTATATGGTTTTTTGGTTAGAATAAATATGATTTTTAAAAAAGTAAATATGAACACTATACCGCGGGATACCAATATTTCATGTGAAACTACAATAAGCTCAATTTTTCATAATTTTTTCATTTTTTTCATTTCCTGTAAATTTTTCTTTGAATTTTATTTTTCATTCTTACATTTCTTTCTCATTTCCCACGAATTATTTTTTTCATTTTTTTTTCATATCTTATAGCTTTCTTTTCATTATTTACAAATTTTCACAAATTCTTCTCGCGAATTCTCTTTAATCAAATACCATAGATAATAATGACATATTGGCGAGGAATTAGGAATATGGGATATGGATTAGTTGCGGAATTAGGGTCAGATCAGAGGACTAGAATTAGGATATGGGATGTGAGATCAAGATTAGGATGGGTTATTAAATTTATTAAATTGAAAAAATTTTGATTTTTACTGGATAAACGTTTTATATAATACAAGGATGATTGATATGAATTTAAAATCACTTCTTTACCATCTTAAAAAACATGGTAAACCAAGTAATCAAGTTAAAAAACTTCGATCAAAAAAGAGAATGAGCGCAGATGTGCTGTGTGTAAGTCTTTGATTCATAAAATTGCCCAAAAAATCATAGAAAATACTAAGTTAAAAAAAATCAAAAGTTCTGTTAATTCTGTATATTTATATACTTTAATAAAATCTTTATTTTGCATATTCATAAACACTTGCATAATTTATTAATAGATATTTGTTTTACATAATTAAATTTTTAAATTCCGAAGGCAGTTCATGTGATAGGTAGGGTACTATTCCTGTTTAAAATAATTAAAAATATCCAGCCAAAAATAATTAGATAATTAATACTTATTTTAATATTGTTCTTTTTATTAGTTATTTTATATTTGGCATATTTTAATAATTTTTTTAAAATGCCAGAAATACTATAAGTCTATAAAGCCACTCGTTGCGGGCGAAACGTTAGCTGTAATGAAATTACTGACGTAACGTTACCGTTTTTTTTAACGCAACGTTAATTTTTTTGGAAAAGAATCCTTTATTCCAAGATAACAACTGAAGTTATTGAAGATGATAAAGACGATAAAACAAAAATAATTAAATATTTAAATTACCACCGAGGATCTCAGAAATTACAGTATTTCAAACAATCCCGCTAACTGTTCCATCTTTACCACTGAGATCGTATAAAAGAATACTATCGTTGTCAAATTCTTACTTCTGATAAAGAACCGAAACTTATAATTCATCGTACCAAAGAAAAACTTAAGGGTAAAGGCAGTCAACTCGTAATTGGATGGATGGTTGTCGGTAATGAAACGATACAAATTTCAAATCTATTTTTCCTTGAAACCAACCCAGGGTTATAGTACATACTGCATGCATATATATTTGATCGTGATTTACTGATTTTCCATTTATTTTACGTTAGTTTTATTACAATTTCTCGTGTTAAATATAAAAATTCACAGCTTTCACTATACAGTACATCTATTAAATTTCAGAAGAGAGTCTTGTCGCTCCCTTGACTTCCAAATTTGAATAATGTTTTGTAGATAATAATATCGTAGTTACGGATATTTTAAATGGTAAAGTTCAATATAACCCGACTAATTTGTTAATTTATTATTAATTGTTTTTTACAAAATATTCCTTTAATTCATTTGTCAAATCATTAAACCCAAAAAAATCAGATACTTCATTCCTGTCATTATCTGTATTAAGTAATTGATGTTCATTTGATAATCGAATTGAATTTTTTACTAGATAATTATTATCTTCTTCATTTAAGTTTACTATTGGATTATATTTTTCGTCTATTTGGGATAACATTGCTTTAAGTTGTGAAGTTACTTGTTTTATAGCTGGACGATTATTAGGTTCTCCATCCCAACACGCTAAATAACAATTCGTATTAAAAATTAATTTTTTAAATAAATAAATAAATAATAATTTAATAAAATAATAATTACCAATATAAAGTTTAACATAATTAGAAGGAATATCTGGATCCAAAATAGGGGTTTCTCTAAGACCTTGTAAGATATTCATCGCTAAACAATTTGTTTCACGTTCAGTGTAGAAAGGTGGTTTACCACTTGATATTTCCCATAAAAGAACACCAACGCTATATATATCACAATTTTTATCTAATTTATATACTTGTATTGAATCTTGTTTATTAAATCTTTTAGGATCAATATAAGGAATTATTCCATGTAATTTTGAATGATGATTTGTTGCATCCTCAATCCTTTTTGATAATCCAAAGTCGGCTAATTTAATGGCATTTTGATGAACCAATATATTACCAGAATGCTTTTAAAAATGAAAATAAAATTAAAAATTAATAATATTATAATTTAAAATTTAAATATTTATAATTATAATAAATAATATTAAATTACCAAATCACAATGTAATATATTTTCATCATGTAAACAAGAAACGGCACAAGCCAATTGATGAGCAAGATTGCATTTTTGATTCCAAGCAAGTGTATCAAAATTCTTATTCAAATAATTTCTAAGGGAACCACCATCAGCATATTCTAATACTAATATAAATTTATTATCTCTTTGATTTTCTAGTAAGATTAATAAATTAATTATTTAAAAAATATTTCGTCTTATTATTTTATATTATTAATTTTTTTTTTTTTTATAACATACCTGACTCAGAATTGGCGATTCCATGAAAACGAATAACATTGTTATGAAAATCAACTTCGCGTTGAAGTTTAAGCTAACACCACAAATAAAATTTTTATTAAAAATATAAAAAATTAAAAAAAAAAAATTTTAACAAGATTGTAATTTTTTTTTTTTTTTTTCCAAATACCGTACCTCATGAATGATTTCTTTAATGGTGGCGATATCAAGGTTAAAAAAAGATTTTAAAGCTAAATATTGTTCTGAACCTTTATAATTTGCACGAGAAACTTCTCCAAAATATCCGGCACCAATTTTTTGTATATTACTAAAATGTTTATATTCATAATATTTAATGTAATTATTGGAAATAGCTTCTTCAAGCCAATTGGAATTACTATTCCTTTTCTTTTTAAAGTAAAATATAGGAGTTATAAATAAGAAAGTAATAATTAATATACTTTTCGCTAATTCTATTAGCTTGAATTGATCTATTAATGAATCAGTCAATGAATCTGTTAATAAATCTATAGATTGACTAATCTCAAGCCATTTCCATACATATTCCTCGTTATTACTTATATCAAGTAATAAAATATCACTTTCAATTGATTGATTATAACCACGTCCTAATAAAAAAAAAAAAATTTTTTGTTTCTTTTAATTGTAATTTTCGTTAAAAAAATTAAAACATTTCATTTAATGTCTTACCGAATGATATGATCATATAATTATCGATAACATTTGCTTTATGATAATATCGATTTTTCGGAATTTTTCCGGAAATTCTTGGAATATACCATTCAAAATTTGTTAAATTTAATACATAAAGTGATTCATTAGATTTAAGATTAGAATTATTAGAACCTCCAAAGATGATTACTTTTTGACCATCTAATCCTTTTGTGATAATTAATAATAAATAATAATAAATATCGTAATTTAAATTTAAATTTCAAATTATTTTAATAATAATACATACCAAGAATGGCAGTAAACTTTCCTCTATTAGAAGGTATTGTTCCGGTGGTTATCTAAAATTTATTAAAAAAATTTTATTATAACAAATATCAATTTTGACAAAAAAATATGTTTAATTTAACTTACTTCTCTATGCCAATTATTACTAATCGTATCATAAATATAAATCTAAATAATAAAATTATTCGTAAATTTACGCCTGATTTCTTTAATTTCGAAAAAAAAGGATAATTTACCTGCTCCAACGTTAAATAATTTTTACCATCATAACCACCTAAAAGAAGATAATATATAAACAATAATATTTTTTAAAAAAAATAAGATTAAAAAGAATTGTTTACTTACCTATATAAATGATTTTATTGTTAGGTAATAAAGTGGCACCATAATGAATTCTTAGAGTTGGTAAATTAGAATTTGTTATATTTGATATATTTCTTTTTTCTAAACTAAAGTTTGTTGTATCTAAAATATACATATCAGAATCAAATTCGTATCTTTTAATTCCACCCCATAAATATATTTTTCCATAATAATCAACAATTCCCGTCAAAAATTTTTTTCTAATGAAATTAATTGAAAATTTCTCTATAATTGCATTATTTCCTATTATTTTTGGAATACTCCACGCATTATTTGAATTATCTTGTGGGTCAAATGTATAAATAAAATCAAATTCAGGACTTGAAAAACTGAACTGAATATGCTCTGGTACATATAAAATTAATGTATTATTATTTACCCCTCCTTTAACAAAAGATGCACCATAATGTGATGGAACAATATTAATGTTTGATACTTGATGCCATAAAAGCTTTTGAGTATTCAATGCGACAGAAATATCAAAATAAAAAAAATCTTTTCCAATAATGTCAGCGTAATTATGACTTCGACCACCCAAAATATATAAGTTATTATTAAAAATTGTAGCAGTATGATCAAATCTTCTTGATGTTATTCGACAATTTACTTCAACTAATTGAATTAAACTCCATAATATAGAATACACTAAAAATTTTTTTGACATAATAATAAAAAAAAATAATTTAAAAAGTAGTTAGGATGGAAAAATTTTAAGGTTTCATTCGGTTTAAGAAGTTTATAACATAATCGACGATCTAACTGTAAATAGATTTGGTGCGAACCAATAAAGTTTTGACTTGTACTATTTTGGATTTATTTCATCGCCACTAAAATCAAAAATATGTAAAATAGAATGAATGATCGACCCATGATTTTTTTGCTAAACCTTTCTGATTTCAATAATTTTAATAAATTCGGCAAATTATAATATCGTTCTGTGATCCAAAATATTTTTATTGTAGAACAAAAAAGAATCGGTTGTTACTTTACATATTTTGCACAAAAATTTAAGTTAGCACTGTCGTGACGTCGGTGACGACACCATAAACAAAGTCGATGACAATTGACAATCCAAAACTTGATCAATTTTCCCATATTATCCTAAATTGTCTATGATTCTTTTGATGGAATAGTCTGCACTGCTAAAATTTGAGGTAAAATAACTAATTGATTTTGTGGGGGACTGCGAATGAAATGCGAGTTTTCCATAGCGATGAAAAAACGGTCATCATATGATTGATTTTCCTGATATGAACTGTAGGATACTTAATGTGTTACTACTACTGATGCCATATTTCGCTAATAGTTCCGGTACTATGAGCGAGAACGTTCTCGATAGCTTTACAGCCAAAGTCCCGTTTAAATCACGTGAGACTAGACCATGTTTTTTCTTTTTTCCTCATATGTCACATGGTTAATTTCTTAATTCTGGCCGAGTGTTATAATTCTGGTAGAACTTATATAATGCCGGCCAAATAACGTGACAGATTTACATGAAGTTGAAATAAATTATGATATGAATGATATTCGAGGAGGTATAGGAAAACTTTCATAAGCATGACCATATCGCTTAATATTTGTCACATACTATGCCCGTTTGATTATATAAAAATTTGAGTATTCCTATATACTGTCTAAATTTTTTTTTTTTTTTTTTTTTTTTTTGACGCAATAAGCATACAGCGCTTGCGAATTCAAAAAAAATAATAATAATAATAAACCGTAATAGTATACTGTATACACCGCCAACCATAAAATATTCTTTCAGTGTTTGACACTGGAATGGAAAAGAGGTATTCTACACAGGAAATTCGGTAGGATCAATTGATTGGGATATGACAAAACGGTGAGAATATGGACAACGAAATGATGTTTCGTGAAATGTACATGTCCGTGTTGCAACAATTTCGATTAATAAGTTAATTTAAGAGTAATTTCTGAATCATAATTACCATAATTAATAAAAGTTTAGATTCTGTTTGAATACGTTAACATTGACATGTAGGTTCGTTAAATCAAGCTCGTTACATAAATCGATCAATTTAAAGTTTAGCATCAAAAATATCGTTTATCACATACGGTAAAATATTATAATTACATCGATTTATTTGGCCGGTTAATAATATTTTTTAAATTATTTACTGTGAATAAAATTGTGATGAAAAGTTTTATTTTCAGAATGAATAAATAAATAAAATATTCATCGGAAATTGTAAAATACATCAAGTATTTAAAGATACAAGTAACTGAAAAACTAACAATTGAAAATTTTATAATTCAAACAAATAAATTTATAATTTCACATATAAAAATAGTTTAGTTGTATCAAATAGCATGACTCGTTTTTAACTTGAGCGTCAACTCGAAAAAGCTTTTAATTACATTGTTATAAATTATTTAATAATTATATTCTATTTAAATATCACCCTTCATTCGATTGCGAAAACTTTTTCATTACAAGTGCCTAATTTCGTTATAATGAGACGTTAATATAACGACATCAAAGGAATCCAAAAAAATATTATGTCGTCGAAATGCTGTTATAACGGGCGGCACTTGTACCTTTAAAAAAATTTTCATCAAGATTATTCATAATAAGATATTTCTAATTTTTTTCCATACTAAATAACAGTTCTTAGAACCTATACCTCGCACAACGATTGTAATTTTAAAAGCACTTTTTTATAAAGGTGAATGGTTCATTATTGTCGAAATAAAATGAAAACGTAACAAACACTACCAAGAGAGATTCTTACTCCTATCATAAATATGATGATAATGTGTATCGGAAATTTGGAGGTATGTTTCTCATATTTCTAAACGAAAGAATTTAGATTTACGTTCCGGAAAATATTTTTTCCGGTATGAATGTACACGTGTTCGCAGATCATTTTTGAAACCTTTTTTTTAAATTTTTCAAAATAATAATAACATTTAAAACATTAAATGGTTTGAATATTCAGTCAGCATATGGTAACAAACAATATCGATTATTTAGGATACACATTATTTATTTATTATAATACTTTCAAAAAACTGACAAACAATATGTCACCTTTTGTATATATCCTTAATTCCTTATATAGTCCTCTGCTACCCTAATTATCTGCTTATCTTCTGATATAGAAATTTGTGTTACCATTCTACAGGTTTCCTAAATTTAATCGCGATAGCCTTCAATTGTAAATTCATAATTGGAAATTAATAAATAATTGTAACATTGTTATTATTATTATTTTTTTTTTTTTCTCAATATCTTTTATTCAATTATTTTGAATGTAGTTAAAGTTTCTTATGACAATAACTAATCTTTCAATAATGAAGAATTGGTAAGGTGAAACACTAATAATCATTAATGATGGTATTGATGATACTGTATAAAGACAATTTTTACAAAATCATTTTCTCAATTCTTCCACTTGAACCTGTATTTATCTAACTAGAGTTCAAACATGCGACACTTCAAACGATATCAATAATTTAAGTGTAATACATACTGTACATTCTCGTTATTTAGTATTCTAGTAATAGGCGATAAAGGGTATAATATGTATGATCAAATATCAGCTATATTGTACATACAACGAAGGTAATAATATCATACTCATACGAAATTTGAAAGTGTCTCATTATCAGTTATCTCAAACTATTTCGATTCGTATATACTGTAAATATTATACAAAAAGAAGGAAAAATGTGTAAAAAAGAATAATATACAGTTAGGATAATTATATGACTTACTCGTAAGCAAGGTCCTTAATTTTTAGTTTTCATAATGGAAATCCCGACATTTACTTAATATACAATAATTTTTTTAAAAAAATTGATTTATTAAATTTTAATCAACATAATAAAAATAATTAAAAATAAAAAATTATATCATTATATGCAAAAAAATCATTTATAATAAAAAAACTGTAATTTATTTAATTTATTTATAACATTAAATAATAATTCATTAAATTTGCAAAAGTATTTAGTAAAATTATTAAATATTAATAGAAATATTAATTTTAAAAATAAATTAAAAAAATCTTTACGTAAAATATATAATTGTTAATTAATTAGGTAACGTATATTAATTTTTTATAATAAATTATTAATTCTTGCGAAATATTTTAAATTTATTACATATCGCATATCGTCAGATATTAATTGTCACAAAGTATTACAAAGTCTAAAAAAATAATAGTGTAAAATTTTTTAAAAAAAAATCGGATTTAATGAGTGTCAAAATTTTGAATTTTCGGTTTGGGTTAAGATTTTGAACGTGGGATTGGGGTTCTGATCGTCGGGATTCCCATTTAAGGGGTGTCAGATTTGACGACATTAAAAAATTACGATAATTGCGTGACAAATAGGTTTTTACAGGGTTTTACTAATCTGTCCTCTTTTTAAAAATGGAAAGTAGAGGGGCGTGATGCGGGTGACGAATTAGTTTACTGGATCACGTGATTTCCGAATATTTTTTAATTTGAAAATACTTATACTAAAAACTGGGGATATCATTTTCTTGTATCATGTCACTTGTTCTTCTGCCCATCTCATCTGTGTGCAAAAGTTGAGTGGTAAGTACTATAGGAGATGAATTAACTAACCAGATTTTAATAAATTCAACTATTTGGAACTTTGTAAATTACGTACTTCTTTATCAATAAAGTGGTTCGTGTAGATTCGTCTGATAATTTGGAGCATGCATCATAATCTTACATTATTATGCAGTTTAACATACTGATATTTTTTAGATAAATTATTATTGCGTAAAATATCTTTGATATTTTTGACGTATTACGTCATTTACTTCGCAGTTTGGCAATATTTCAACCCCCCTACCCAATGCTACCCAATATTTACTTAAAGAAATATTATTTCGTTTATTAATATAAATAAAT
>JADRCO010000220.1:0-42412 GCA_021464525.1 Rhizophagus sp. LPA8_4_AMF | reverse complement strand
AATTTTGTTTACATTATTTGATGTAGATTTATTATTTTTATATAACTAATAATTTATATTTGCTTAATAAAATTATTTTTGTGTAAAAAAATTTAATTCCATAAATCAGCCCATATGCTATTGTATTAGTACAAACAGTCATCACCTGGTGTAAAATTTGACAAAATTTGATAATCTCAATTTACTAGTTTAAAAGGCTAAAAAATATTAATTTTATCTGCACTTTTTCTTTTTCCTGCTATAATTTTATCGCTTTCAATTATGTGTTCATTTAACACATTAGATCTTACGTGGCAAATTTCCTGTTCCTAAATAATTTAAATTAAGCAAGTTAAATTAATAGCCTCGCTAGCTCAAGACACAGATGCATATACTGACTTCTTTTTCTTTCGTTACATGTTGCATAATCTGTGTTTCACTTTTCTCATTTCGAATACGAATGCTATCCAATAGTCCCTTACTGAGTTAGAATTAATAAGTTCGTTAAAATTTACCAGAAACTTTCCAGCTTTTCAGACTCTATAGTTTTTAATGCATTGTATAGGACGTTTTCCGCTTGTTCCTTTTGAATGAAAGGAAGATCTATCTTCCTAAAGAATTTAATAATGGTAAAATTTTCATCCAGTATAATTTCTTTTAATGATTCTATATAAGCCTAGATAAAAAAATAAATATATTAATATAATGGACCAATTCAATGGCGTTGAACAATAATTGTGAATTCGACACAAACCATGATGTCTAAAAAAACAATATTAAAAAAAAAAAAAACACGGATAAGTAAATCTTAATTAATTTTGAAACGCCAATTTATTTTTAACCTGAACCTTTCTCCGGATAATATAAGATCGCTACAGTATACAGCTGTTTCGCCAACCAAACCAGAGTAAGACGTACCACTCAGGTTTTACAGGCCGGGGAGACACCGGATTTAAGAACCAGAACCTTATATTATCTTTTAAAAATCGCTATACAGCCATTTCGCCAACAAAACCGGAGAAAGACGTACCGCTCAGGCCTTACATGTCGGGGAAATGCCAGGTTTGCAAAGAAAATAATACTTAATTTAGGTGAAATTGGGACGCGCCGAATAATTTTTAAATTTTGTGTAACGTTACATAAAGATGTATTATTTGCGTGATATACCCCAAGTCACCACTGACATGGTTGGCTATTATCCAGCCACGCTTTTATCTCCTAAAGATATGAAGTAGTTCTGCCTATTATTATCCTGATTTTTGTGCAAGAATGAGATTGAAATTTTCATGATCACGTCAAATAACTGTCGAATGCAATTAATTTTGGAAAAAATTTTTGATGCAAATGCCCGAAGTGCAAAATTTTATTAATTTTTCAGATATAAGTATCAAGAAAAATATATGATGCTATCAAAGTGGGAGGGAGTACGCGGATCCTAGGCCATTTATCGCGAGTCCCAGCATCAAATTATTTCTTTGCTCTCTCACATTTTCGGAAAATATCTACAGTTAATAAAAATTATTTCCCTATCTATACTCCTGCTAACTACGATAATTCTCATCCCATACTCATTTTTTACATTAGATATTCGAAATGAATAATCCTACCCATATATACAGAATGTCCACCCATCTATATTACTCCCACCCAAATAAATTATAAAATAAAGTATCGATTTTAGCAAAGTTCAGCAAGAGAACTTCCCGGAGATTAATTAATTTCAAAACTACTGGGTAAATTCGGGAGATTAGGATTGAGGTAAAGAAAATAAGTAATGAAATATTTCTGATTCACAATTACTGTTATACTTAATTTTCATAACATTCCACTCTGCCTCACATACAAAGGAATTGATTACGATACTGCGCAAAGTTCAAGAATTCGGCACGTGAAGATGCTATTATCGTTTGATATACTCCTGTGCCATTGCATATGTGTCTATTTTACACGTGATGACGGTCAAAGATTTTCTCTGCGAAGATCAAAATACGAGAAAGATAATATGCCCACTTTATTTTGGAACATCTATAGAGGCGGGAAAATCAATTAACATTGTGATGACATGTTTCAAGAAGTTAGCCAAGAAATAAGCCAACTTACTTTATCATTACTTTGCGGAAAATACAAGTTCGTTTGATTGTTAATATCAATGATTTTAACAATAGTAAGCTTGATTGGTTTGAATTTTTTTGCTTTATTTGCGCAAGGCGGATAAAAAGGATTCACTAACAGGGACATCACCTTTTTATATAACTTCCAGGATCGATCTTAGAAAATGCTTTTGGGGAAAATTACGTTAATATGAAAATCTGATCAACAGCTCTCTAATGCTCTCCATATGTAAAGATCCTCTTTTATGTAAGAATTTTGAGAACATACGAGAAAGTTTGAGAATAAATTACTTGTTCCCGTGATACATGTGAAGTCTATAATTTACTGCGCATTTATTTATAATAGCGCTTCACGAAAAAAATTATAAGTCGTCTAGTGAATTTGCGCTGATTTATTGATAATATGAGAAAAAGATAATAAATATAGGTTGTAGCCTGCTACATGATGATGCTATTTCTTCGATGTATTCTCTTGTTACAAGATAGTTAGCTAATAATACCTTCCGAAATTCTGGATGTTCTAGAATAGTATTAGCCACAAGAACTAATGTGAGTCTTATGCTGAAGGCTCAAATATTAGGTTGCGCAGGCCATGTTACATGGTAGGTGTAAAGATTCTTCACGGCCAAATTAAGATTTGAGGACATTCACATCGCTTATATATTCCTTCCGCTACCTTCTTATACCTTTTGCAATATAGATGTGAGTGATGATCGCATTCCTCACAAACTTCACATCCATGCTTCCATCCCCTAAATATATGCCATTTTTCAAAGTAGTTCTGCCCATCCCTTGATCTGTTGAACTGCGGGAGATGACTTACCCTAATAGCTTTTCCTGATAGCATATCCTGTTGGGTTTTCTTTTTTTTGAATGTATATGAGAAAAAAAAAAATTTAATAAATCAAAAAAATTTTCATGTATAAATTAATAAACCGGAAAATAAGGATTAAATCATTTGAATGCGTTACCTGCCATGTCATATGATAATCGTGAAGACTCTTCTCACTTCCAACCAATAGAAGCAGGTTAATTATATGATAACGTCACTTAATTTCAATACATATTACTGCACATAGCATATTCTGCGGTATATGTGATGCGGGTTTGGAAAAAAGAACAACCTGTCGAAATTGGGCTTTGCGCTCCTGATATTGTACTGCGCATTTCAGGTGATCAATTTCACATGACGAAGTTCTCTATGCTACTATTGTGAATTTGGATTTATTGCTTGAAGTGTTGCAGGTAAGACAATATTCCAACTTATCTTGGGATAGCAACTTCACTAATTTGGGATCATGAGGAAGCTGATTCCCATTTTTGCAATACCATGAGCCATGTAATCCATAATTCCCATGTTTTCCATCACAAATAAGGTATGGTGAGCTCCACGGCCGAGGTGATGCAAAATTATAATTATCAATCCCTCTAAAACTATTTCGGAATTTCAAGTATCTAAGACGGATTTGATAATTAATTCTGGATCAGGTTTGGCTTCGAAAGTGACCGAAGGATTAATTTATACATTAATCGATCAAATTTTCTTTTTGATAATTTTTTTTTCGATTGGTGCCATTAATAAATAATAATAATTGATTAACTTTTAATTCACGAAACTTGTCGCTCTTGCAGATATCATAAAAACAACATATTACAAATCTAAATAACAACTATATTTAAAATTAATATCAAAAAAATAATAGAAAAATATTAATAATATATTATATTAGTTAACTAATAATGAAAAGAAAGGTAGCAATGGCTGCAATGCCCGATCATTCAGAATTCACTTATACGCTTATACGAGGCGGTAATATTTATACAAACGTGTCGCTTTTGGAAAAGTTATGATAAAAAACATCGATGCTGCAGCAGATGATACCAAGTAACTTTGAGATAAAACTGTCATTTAGAAATTATTTGCTGTTTAATGATGAAAGGTTTAGATGGTATGATTTTGCTTAGCAGACACCAAGAGACTTTAAAAATAAATAAAACGTGTCATTTAGAATTATTTGCTGATGAAAGATTTACTTTGATAGTCTAAGCCTCAACGGATTTTTATTTTATAAATAGTTTCGATTACGCACGATTTTAGATTAAGAGAATCTTCAGAACCTTCTCTACGAAAAAATAATAATAATAATAATACGAAAAAAAATACAAAATAAAAGTGAAAATGAAATTCTGCCTCCTCTTGCTCTTCCTGGTCATTCTCTCCGCCGTCGTCACTTTGGCAGATCCAATGGCGCAAGGAGAATCATGGAAATCATGTGCTAAAGGTATTTGTGAACAATGCGGTGTAAGAAAATGTTGCAGATCCAAATATGTTTGTGGAGAACGGTATGGTGAAGGTTATCACTGTGTTTTTAATCAACCTGGTGATAAGTGTAATGAAGATAGTGGTGGTAGATGCGGTGTTTGTATTACTTAACATATTTGAGTTTATATTATCATTCAAGTTCACGTTATTTTTTAACTCAATGTATTTAATATAATAATTGAAGTTGTTTTTTTTATTAAGTATTAGAAATTTTTTTATCTAAATAAATTTATACATAGATAAAAATCTAAATTGTTAAATTTCTATCAATCATATGATTTATTAAAGCATTTAAAGAACGAGTTTTTATCCTTTTATTCCAGTCTTGTCAATCATGAAGATTTGGTCACTTTAATCACCCATAAACGCATTATTTCAAAAAACTGAAATGGAAGATATCGGAAGAAAGGTTATATCTTGCAAACAGATATGGAGCACCAACGGAACTTGAAACGTATCGAAAAGAATTTTACTTCTATTATATCACAGTACATGCCATGATGTATTACATACGTACTACGCTAATCTTTAAATAATGCATTATTAAAAATGCGTATTATTATTAAAAGCATTCAATCAAATCACATCTGATTATGTGAAGAAATTCGAAGACTAATAATTCATTATTGCATATCTATAATAATGATAAATTATTTTATAAGCGAATATCTTGATTCAATAAATGTAAAAATCGGCATTATTCATATTCATTTTCTTGAACTGAATAAATTAACCTAAATTATTTGTTTTTGGACAATTTTGATTAAATGTATTGATCTTTTTTGTTTTGATTAACCACATAAAACTATGAAGAAAACTAATCTGAAAACAAAAATATATATATATATTTGTATTATAAATTAATAAAGTAATAAACGTAAAAATAAACGATACCCTGCTATATTGCTATATTGTCCAATCGTTTTAACAAAATATGGTCAACATACCAAATTGTCCCCGATTCACCACTGATTCATCCATTTCAACTCTGAATCCTAAAAATAAAAAAAAATGATAAAAAAAAATTAATCAATATCAAAAAATGATATCTTTTACCACCCGTTACAACGACACTCCTCGGGCCATTAGTAAATGTTTTTCTAATTGTCGTTATAATGAGATTTATTATGTTTTACATAACGACATCAAAAGAATCCAAAAAATGGTATGCCGTTATACAATAATATGTCGTTATAACGGGCGGCACTTGTAATATGTATTTTCTTTAAATTAGTACTGTAATACGTTTATAATTTTTGCAGAAATTATGATAACAAAAATTTGCCGCGTGATTTATATTGAAAAATGATTAAAATGATTTTTTGTACATCTTTCCCCCTATTAATGAAAATTTTCATGCGGTCGTGATTGGTACATAAATCGATCCATCAATTTGTAGAAACTGGTCACGTGTGGATTCAAAATGAAGTATATATACTCCTACGTCTTTATACAAAAATCTATTCTCTCTTGTTTATAATTTAATTTGTCACGTCAACGTTTCGATAGTGCCTTCATCAACATTTCAATACCAACACCATCTTTAGCCTCATGTCGGAAAATTGGTGCATAAATATTTCGATCGCAAGTCTTCGAAAGGAATATAATAAGTTTTTTGAAAGAATGCGATGCAGGATTATTCACTAATAAAATTGGTTATTATCTTACTTCCCTCGAAAGTATTCTTGATAAAAAAGATGGCAATAGGAGTATAAAAGCATGACAGTCGCATGATTAGTATAAACAGGCAAGTTCAAGAGTTTTTTTAATTAAAAAATATGAACAAGGAACTAGTGGCATGCATTGAGGTTTCTAGGGTTCCTATTCTTTCAAGTCTCCAGGACGAGATACGAAGCTAGTGTTGGGACGCATGCAACCTCCAAGATTGTCTGAAGTTCATGACTCAAGGTCGATACAGCACTTGGATAGCGGCAGTGAATATTGCTATTTTACAAAATTTTACGCGTAGCCGAATTAGACTCGCACAAATTTCGACTTTGATTAATTTATGGGGTCGTCTAAAGTGGAGTAGTTTTGGCCGGTATTACGGCATTAAAAAACTATACTTGTGTCAAATAAGGGGATAACAAATAGCTTTTCACTAACCGAAAAAATTCTATAAATAAAAAACTACTATTATTAACCTTAAAATCTCTAAGAGTCACCCAATGTACATATCTAAATAAAAAGAAATTATAAAAAGCCACTATTTACCATGCAGTGCTTTAGTGATTCTACTAAAAAATTAAATTATGGTATAATTCTAAAATCCTCCTTCTTGTTTTCTGGATGTATCAGGGCATAAAATCTATCAAAAAATTACAGAACCAGAATCAACTACTTATCATACAAAATGTAATGAGTGGAGTGACAAATAGCCTCTTTATCAATCATCTAATCTTCCAATCTTTCTCATTTATATAATCTTGAAAGTTGGTAAAATTTTTTATTAACTCAAGCTCATTCCTGCTTTATCTATTGATCAAAAATTAAATTTTACTCATATAATCTGGTAGATCAGTTTATAAATCATTTGTAAATTACAAAATTCTGATTTAATTTTTACCATCTATATTTGCCAATAGTCTGTAGATCAAAATAATAATCAGAAATGATTTAATTTAATCTTATTTTAATTTAATTATAATAAAGATTTAAAAACAAAAAAATCCAATTTATAATTTTAATTTAACAAGGTATTTTAAAAATTAATACAGTTATAAAAAAAAAATAAAAGATTATAAAATTTATATGCAATTACATTTTAACTTACTAAATAACTTTTAAAAAGCCAGTTTTATTTGGCCAAAATAGTGAAATTATACTTTAAAGTTAGCAAATAAAAAAAAATACAAAAATTATATTATAATTTCTTTATAAATTTTATATTTATAATTATCATTCAGCCAGTAAGATCATTTAGACTTTTACTAACCGATATTGTTTTAAATTGATCAATATTATTTATGAGTTTATAACAATATTGTGTAAAGCTTATTAAAAGCTAATCAAATAAAGTATCAGTCAATATGATTAGTGAGGGCAGAATGATAATACTTTTATTGGATGTGGGCTATATTGGTCACAAAGACCTTTATTGATTGGTGAAAATGGCCACTACATGGCCCATTTTCATCCAATCATTCAGTTCTGTGACTGATATAGCTACTCCCCCATCCAATAATATATATTTATAAAAATTAATATATAAGTAGTTTTAACTTTATTAAACAATTCTAATTAATAAAGAAAGTTAATTTCATTTAACTAAAATAGGCAATTATATTATAAATTTAGCAAACAAAAAAAAAAAAATTAAAAATTAATACTATTATAAAAAATATTTTTTTTACAAATATTATACTGTATATTTATAAAAATTAATATATAAGTAATTTTGAATTTGCTAAACAATTTAATTAATAAAAAAAGTTGATTTTATTTAATTAAAATGGTTTAATTATACTCTAAAATTAGAAAATAAAAAGAAATTTAAAAACTAATATACTAAAAATTATATATTTATATAATACACTTATTTTTAACTTAGTAATATATAATTTTTTATTTTATTAAAAATTTTAGTAATATATTAATTATAATAATAAAGCTTTTAATATTTTTTTTTAAAAAGAATTTTTTTTTTTTTTTGGCTAAACATACTGTACTTATTAGATAGTTGAAAGTTAAAGAAAGTACATATAATTATGTAATTACAAAAAGTAAAAATATAAAGCTAATTTTACTTAATTTATAAATTCTAATAAATCATTATTCATTTATAATATACCTCACATGTACAGTATTATATTTAGATAAAAAAATCCTTAATGTCTCAGATGGAAAATTTATTTTTATAATTATAATATAAATAATAATTATAAATTATTGTGTAACATTATAATGTTAAAGTTTAATAAAGCCTAAATAATTTAAATAAGAGCTTAATTATTAAAAGAATATTACTCTTTTTCTTTTCATTTTATTATTCTAAAATATTCTTTTCTTTTTTTTTTCTTTTTTTATCTATCTTAATATTGAAATGACAAATTCTAATAATACAAAACAAACTAAAAAGCAAAAAAAGGTAATTAATAATTACTTTATCCACTTTTAGCTATTTTTAAATGTAAAAATTTAAGAATTTATTATTTAGGTGAAATTTACTACATATGAAATTCTAATGATAATGATATAATAAAGCTTATTAATAGTAGCTGTTGCAAGAATACTGATTATGCTACTTTTACATGGATTTGTGCTTTAGAAAGATTTTGATTTAATTGTCAATATCCAGGATTAATAGAATAAGTGGATTCAAAAGATAAGTTAGAAGATCAGTTGTGCCATTTTATTTATACTATAAAAAAGTAAAATGGATTTAATTATCATACTAGTTCACTTAACAACAGTATTTATATCATAAATCATTATTTAAATGAGAATTTAATATTTCCAAACCAATTAACTTATTGAATAAAGGAAAATATTACAAATTATGGAAAGTTTACAATGCAAAAGTTAAAAATCTTACTTTAGATGGACTTAGGGAACATAAAGAAGTTAAAGGATTTACAAAAGAGGAGCTTTTACAAATTATAAATTATCTTACAATGTCTGTAAATAATCCTATAGATTTATTATGACATGTATTATTTTTTAATGCTATCCTTTTAGGACTTTGTAATGGTAAACACTTTAATTTAAAAGTTTTCTATGCAAAAAGATAAATATGGTGGATTTGAAGTAATTTTCTATCATTCAAAAACTAATTAATGTAAAGCTAAAAACATTTAAGCTCAAGGAGAAAAGTTATATATTCTTAATATTTCTGAAATTATTGATATGTATAAATTATATTTTTCTAAATGTCCAACTCAAACAAGTATATATTTTTATTTAAAATTTTGTGGTATTAATGAATATAAATATTATATATTAAATGTTAATTAATTGGTTGTTTATTTAATTAACTGAAATTATAATTAAAATATCTCATTTTATTGCAAATGAATTCAACAGATAATGGTATTACAAGGAACATGTATCTAAAAAGAACCTTAAAACTTATTCAAAATAAATTGCTAGTTGTACAGATATTAACCTAAATGATCATAAGATTAATAATCATTCTGAATGAAAATTTGTTTAAATTCTAAAGAAACTTAATCTTTCTAATACTAAATGTATGGCTAATTCAAGACATAAGTCTAAACAAAGATTAGCAAGATATAAATAACTAGAACTTGAAATGCAGTACAATAATACAATAAAGCTTAGTAAAGTATTTGGATTTGGTAAAAAAAAATAATGATAATTTACAATTTGGTAAATTATTATTTTTAATACTTTTTATATTTTATTAAGTTTATTAGGATTTCATAACATTTTAAAAGATTAATTAACAAAAATGCTGGACTTTTTAATAACTATGCTTGAAGGCAATTTTAGTATTACTAAATCTTTAATTAATAGTATTGATTTTATTTTATATAATACATTCTTAACTTAATTGTTAAATATTTATTTATTTTTATTAGATAAAAGAGAAATTATTAATTTAACAGATAATATAGATAAAAGTAATTCTACATATCAGCCATTATAAGATTTGAATATTATTCAAGAGAAGCAAAACAAGAACTAGAGAAATTAATTTTAAAATTGACAACTGATAAAGTTTTCATTAATTTCATTGTTATTTTTAATAATAGTAATAAATCAATAACTTATAATATAATTTAAAAGCTTAATATATAGTTTATCACTAATATCAATAATAAGCTATATTTTTATATATTATTGTAAAATATTATGCACATAATATTGCAAATAAATAAAAATATTAAAAACAAGATTTGTGACATCATATAGAAGAGCATGATAATAATAAACCAAAATTAGTAAAAAAAAATAAAAACTATTATTAATATAAATAATTATATATAATTAAATTATAAAATCTATTATTTAAATAATATAAATTCAATTTTTAAATTATCAAATTTAAAAATTGAATTTATGTTATTTAAATAATAATAATAATTATACAATCATTATATTAATGATATAGAGCAAACTTATTAACCATATATTATAAAAAAATATAAATATAATTTTAAAAAAATTTACAAAAATATATTTAAGAATTTTCAAATGGAAACTCTCTCCTGTTCTGTTCACAACCATTTTTTTTACTAACATTTTTTCATGAAATATATTGGTTTTATTTTATTTTTTCCTTTATTTTCTTTAAATAAATACACTTTAAGCCTTAATAATACACTTTTGTTATATTTATTTTTATTTTATTTCCTTTATTTTTTCTGTTAGCTTTGTTTTAACAGCCAACTTTGACTTTTAGGAACGTTTTCAAAAAATCTTTAACTTGGAAACTTGTTTTAGAGCTGAGTAAAGACCTACCCATCCATATTATTAAAACTTACCACTAAGCGAAATTATGAGAAGATAAGATAACCTGTGTTAAAATTACCATAAATGATATGGAGAGACTTAATGAAGCCTTGGATAATGAAGATTTTTTATATTTCCTTAGCAATATCTCAGACTATACCAATGGACAGACGCATTTTGAGTACTTAACTGAACTCTTAGGTTCTTTGGTGACCTGCCCACCACATCTTAAAACTGGAATATCAACAAAAATTAGATGATATTTCAACTACCTCTACCTAGTTGTTTTTTCAAAAATCCCTTTTTCCTTTTTTCCTTCTCACCAAAAATGGATACCCCTTATTTTTTGCTGGCAAACAACCCAAATAAAGCCAATACCAAAACGGAAAGGTGATACTACCAAATCAGGTGAAATTTCTGAACTTTTCCTAGACGTGCTTTTTAATAAGATCAAAACAAGTTTGGACGTGCCTGATTACATGCCTCCTTCAGAACTATTTTTAGAACATGACGCAACTTTACTTGTCGCTTATTCACTGACTCCTTTAATAGACATAGGGAATACCATATTAATTTAAACACCTTTAATATGCAACATTGGATCATGATTTGATGTCTTATTTTTGGCTGCTTCTACATGACTAGAGAAATTAGGGATAGGGATAAACATCTATTCCTGGATGTGTTGAACTCAGAGTTCTCTTATAACTTGTGCATTTATAGATTTTCTTTTATTTTTTCTCTTTTCTTTTTTATTTTTGTTTTCCTTTTTTACATTTTATAACATAGAATTTTCTTGGATAGATCCTTTGTTTTTGGTTATTGTTTATCGTGGAAGGTGTGAAGCCTTATTTGTCTAATTTTCATATTTCCTGGAAGATGATCTACAATTGCTAAAGTATTCACATAGTTTAAGAATAGGGGATTTACCATATACATCAGTGAAGGAATTAATACTATTACCATACAGTGGGCTGGAGGATCTTTACATGCAATCAGACTGTTCAAAAGCTGGAATTTCTACTTTAGCAACTGTGCGTAGGCAACAATGGAGTTATGTGAACTAACAGTATATATATTCATTTGGGGAGGACAGTGGGGTTTAAAAAATATTTTTTCTTTTTCTTTTTTGTTGCTACAATATAGCAGGTCTTTGAGTCAACCAACTAAGAAAGTAAGGTTATTGCTAAAAAAGCTTGCTTTACCTCTTGCTTACCTACTAAGTGAATAGGTTCACCAACAGTATATACGTAAGGTTCTTTTTATAAATGACGAGTGGTTTATTAATGCAGTTAGTAAATTAGTCAGGTTTTCATTTTTACCATTTGTATTAGTTTACTTGTATCTGGTTTACTTAATTAATAAATGCGCTGTGGCAACTAAAAAAAAAAATTAAAAAAATTTACTTTTTTTTGAAAATCTATTAAATATTTAATGTAGAATTTTTATAATTATAACCTGTGATGATGATCACTGGTGACTGAAATTATGATGATTGACCAGCATTAAAAAAATATCGTGCTGGTAAAAATTGATAATTCTGGCCAACGGTGATGATAACTCCCAGTGATTTGAAGTAAAAACCTTTAATATTAAATATATTAAATATTCTTTATTATTATAAATTAACTAATAATTAAATTTTTTGGAATGTTTTGTGATAATTTTATGATAAATTTGAAGTAAAAGTAAAGTCTACTTATTTATAATAAAATTTATTATAAATTTAAGATAAAATTAATTAATAAAGGCAACTAAAATTTTAATAATAAAAAATTTTTTTTTCAATTTTTAATAATTTATATATAATTATAATTTGTATAATCTAAAAATTTCTTAATGGTAAAAATTATAAATTTTAAAATTTTTCCAGAAATTTATATAAAATTATATGTAAAAAGTGCAATGAAATATGTAATGCAATTTGTTATATTAAGAATAACTGTAGTTAGTTTTGTATAAAACTTTTTATAAAAATTTACTTAATAAATTTATAAAATTTATTTTTATCTTTATTTTATTTATTACAATGTAAAGTTTTTAGTAAGGGTTTTATAAAATATTTAAAAATATTGCAAATTATTATTATTATTAAATATGGCAAATATAAATAATTGATTCTTATACTTACAAACTTAATTTTATGAAAATTTACTGAAAAAATTCTATATTTCATATAATATTAATAATAATTAACAGGTTATATTTTTTTTAAAAAAAAAAATTTTTAAAAAATTTTTTCAAAATTTGAAATTAACATTTTTACCTTTATACAAATATCATGTAAAAACTTTATAATTGAATACCCTATAAAAATTTTAAGTTTATGAATTTTTTTTTATCACATTTTAAAATATTTTATATAAAAACACTTAATTTTCTGTTTAATAATTATTTTATGATTAAAATGTAAATCATAATAGAATAATCTGAACTATTTTTATATTTGCAAAATTTGGCTGCAAAAATCCATTTAAGAAATTGTTGAAATTACCATAAAATCAGTTTTTTTTTTTACTAAATAGCAAATTATTTACGTAAAATAATAATACACAGAGAAATCTATAATTTACTAAATTTAAGATAATTATCAAACCTTAATATTATCAATATTAAATTATTTTTATTTTTTATGAATATGCTAAAGATGGGCACCGGCCGGTTGATTGCAGATCATATGACCATATGCCGAATGCATCAATTGCATCATGTAAAGAAACTTACAATGTATTAATAAAAAATCTATTTCAGATTGTCAATCATTATCTTAAATGTCGTAAGATAGCCCCATGTATAGATTGCAAATTTCATAGTTTCGGTTATGGTCGGGTAATAAAGGCCGTGTAACCTAAGCGAAAAAAAAAAAAATTTCAAACAACGCCCAAACGCCCAATATACCAATTTCTAATTTTAGGAATGGGCTGGATTGGCCCATTTTTAAATCACGTTATTTGAAAATCAGGAGATCTCATGTATAACATCATGATATGTAAAACCTAGTTAAAACCTTTATAAAACTAGGTAATAATTTTTTAATTATTATAATTTATTATTATTACTAAAACATATGTACGTTGTTTAAACTGTAATATTAAAAAGGATTTACATTTACTAAAATTGTTTAATCATTATTTATTTCTTTTATTGTTTATGTTTAACTCTTAAAAATTTTTGTTAACAATTAATGATTTCATCATTATTTATAATAACCTTTAAAGAATGTACTTATATAAGATCATATCTACTAGATATATTCATAGTTAATGCGAAATTACGTAAATCACATTTAAAGATTTAAACTATACATTTCATAAAGATTGACTTATTCTTCCTAAGTTTGGTTCTTATAATCCTTATACCCCCACTTATTATGTCAATCTCACTATTCCTTTACGTAAATATTTGTAATCTATACTAAAAAAAGACAAGATTCTGTGTTCCAAAGTGATCATCATTGCACGTGTTGTGGAACAGTGCACACTCGGTCATTAATAAAGTATTTACATATATATTTTGATTAATGTTTACTATTTTCATTCATCCTTCTCTTCAAATTTTCTTTTCCGTATATTATAAGAGCTTATTCTTTTTAAATAAACAAATAGAAGAAAAAAATTTTTTTTTATTTAAAAGGACAATGTTTTTATAACCCTTAAAAGATATACTAACTGACCATTTAAATTTTCTATTTTCTTTTGTTTTTATTAAAAAAAAACAAAAAGGTTCGCTTTTACGCTTTTTTAATAAAAGAAGTTGAATCTGTTTCTAATCAAATTGCGTTGTAGTTGTTTTGAACCGTTTGGTTCAGCTGTACGGCGCAGCAAAAATTCAAGCCGGTATCAATCCTCTTCTCTCCCTCTTCATAAACATCAATATCAAATATTAAATTCAAATTCTTCACCTTCACCTTCACCTCCACTTTCTCCATCCATAAATCAACAATTTGTTCCTAATATAATGTCTTTCGCAACAATGCCATTTGAAATATTAATAGAAATATGTGATTATTTACATCCATCAGATTTATATAATCTTACAATGGTATGTAAACGTTATAGATCATTATTATGGGATAAAACTAGTACGACAACACAATTAATTTGGAAAAGTTCAAGGAAAAATTTTATTACTACTTTAAAAGTTGATCCACCAGAAAAAATGAGTGAACAAGAATTTATTTGGTTAATGTTATTATCGAATAAATGTATGTTTTGTGATCAAACGGATAAATTTGAATTAACAATGCATTGGGAATTTAAAATGTATTGTTGTTTTAAATGTTTGAACAAAAGAACTATTTGGTAAGTATTAATTATCGAAAATCTTTGATTCTTTTTTATATTTGAAATGAAAAATTTTATTAAAGTACTCTTTTTTTTTTAGTAAATTAACATTATTACATAAATATAATTTTCCCGAAGAATTGTTACTTTGTTTATCACAATTACAAAAAAATCCTAATCCAAGAGATCCACCATTATATTTAATAAAAGACGTTCAAAATTTATTAATACAATATAATTATGAAAAGGATAAGAAAACTTGGGTTAAAGAACGACAAGATAAAATCATTAAATTAAATATAGAAAATGAACAATATAATACTTTACATGATCAAGTTAGATATGATCGTACCGAAAGATTAGAAAGGTTATTAAGAAAATTACATGATTTTTATTCTAATAATAATAGAGTATATTAAGAATATGAAGAGATTTGAAGTTTGGGAGTGAAGAAATGAAATAGATTAATTATTAGATTATTAAATCTTTACCGTATTTACCGGTGAAGAATGATTTTGATTTTTAATTCTTTTTTTTATTTTATTTTTTCTTTTTATAGTAATTAAAATTAATCGAATTATTTAGATAATTAATGTAATCAAATAATTGTATGGTTTTTTATGTTTTTCACATCGATCATGATCATGATCATTAAAAAAATAAATTTACATTTTGATCGATATTGATCGATATTGATCGATATTGATCCGATATTGATCCGATATTTAACATAAAAAATATATATCTAGATATTTTTAATTGAATTCAGGCTTTATTTGTTGCATTGTTTCTAATTGTTTGCATTGTTTTCATTGTTTCTATTGTTTCTAAGCGATTAAAACAAGCCAATAGGCACGTGCGATTAAGCCATAAAGTTTAGAGGCTTTCATGTATTTGGTGGCTTAACTGGCTCAACTTTGCAACGAAATGGCTTATAAAATTTATAAAAAGTAAATTTTTATTGCAAACAAATCTGTTAATTGCGAATAAATAATAAATAAAATAATAAACCGCTGTTCACAATTAAGAAATGATGAAGTGATGACGATTTTAATATTCATAAATGATGATTCAAATAATAATAATTGATGACAAATTAAATAATTTAATTTTTTTACTTTTCTTTTTCCCTCAAAACTGCGCACAAAAAAAAAAAAAAAAATATAAAGCGTGGTCAGCGTAGTCATGCGCAGAAAAATAAATCCTAAATGTGGCGTATAAAGAATCAAACAAATAATGAAGAACGACGCCATTACTACGCAATTACTACGCAATTTGGCGCAGTTCACAATAGCAAAAGTTCATAAACGATTACTTATTAAAATGTTTATAGAACACGTAAATAAAATAATTTTTCTTAACTAAGCCAATTATTCACCAGCCATTAATTTCATTTTATTTACCACAATCAAAAAAATTAAAGCCTCAGAAAAAAAAATTTATCAAGGAGAATTAACGTGTCTAAATTATAAAAAATTTCGTAATTATGTTATTATTAACGAGTGAAATCTATTAAAACTTTGCCACATAAAAAAAAATTTGTATGATATGTATTTGTAAGATTACACAAAGTATTGTAAAAAAAAGGAAAAAAACAGAAGGTTTAAAGAAAATTGTCATAAGTTTAAGGGAGGACAAAGTATCGGATAATTTCATGTAATGCAATCGATATCTGTTAAAAAAGTATTTCCCCCACAAATCCACAAATGCAATTTGATGCAAAAAACGTTTGTGTATCCCGTAATTGATTTTATATATTTTATTTTTTCTTGAATCGTAAAAAAAAAAAAAATCAATAAAAAAAAAGGTGATAATTTTTTTTTCAATATCAATCCTGAAAAAAATCTTTGAATTTTTTTATATATATATTATTATTTTTTTTTTAATAATCTCTTATTATTAAAATTTCACTAAGATCTTGTCAAAATCATTACGATTATTATTTACATCAATATCATTATATCATTCTCATTCAATTCTCTCATCATTTTCTCATTTGAAGTAAAAAAAAAAATTGTTTATAATAATTGTTCGTTTCATAGAAAACACTTGATAAAATCATCGAATTTCTCATACGTAAAATCCTTTACCCTCCAAAGAAAAATGTTTGTTTTTTTTTGTAAATTAAAAACTATCGTTTAAGAAGAAGAAGAAAAAAGAAAAGTATTTTTTCAAAGTAAAAAAAAAAAGAAAATAAAATGAAACTATTATACACATTAATTATTATAATACATCAACGATAAAGTCATATAAAGTCCTTGATAATCCCACTCATAACAATATCACCTATAATAACACCAACCATAATAACATCACCTATAATAACACCAACCATAATAACAACAACCATAATAACAACAACCATAATAACACCAACCATAATAACACCAACCATAACAATAAATCCACAAATCACCTTTGCCGATAAGGATATTCTGTGCTCATATGTAAAGTCCTAAATATCCTTTCTAATCTTTCGTTATAATCATATCTTCCAAAATCATGTTGTTTACGATATTCATTATTTTCAATTTTCAATTCATCAATCTCTTTTTGTTTTCTTTTTATCCAACTTTCTTTTTTGCTCAGTGATAATTTGTTGTATTCTTTTAATGTTTGTTTAACTTGTCTCATTAAAAATAATTGTGGTCGTTGTGCATTTGGTGCTAATGGAACAATAC
Organism: Rhizophagus sp. LPA8_4_AMF; assembly: GCA_021464525.1. Lineage (NCBI taxonomy): Eukaryota > Fungi > Glomeromycota > Glomeromycetes > Glomerales > Glomeraceae > Rhizophagus > Rhizophagus sp. LPA8_4_AMF. Next base: position 24,621 of record JADRCO010000220.1, on the reverse strand, counting down.
ACGTCAATATAGGTTCCGAGATTTCCCATTCTTTTATTAACGTATCACGACTTTAATAAGGAAAGAGAGAGAGAAAAAATAAAGATTAATTAATTAATATTTGTAAAATTTAGGTAATTTAGGTAATAATAGTAAAAGTAAAAAATTCTTACCTAACAGTTCTCTGAGCCAAACATTTATTACAACAATACATTTTGAATTCCCAATGCATTGCTAATTTCCATTTATCTTTTTCATCACAAAACATACATTTATTCAATAATAACATCAACCATATATATTGTTGCTCGCTCATCCCTTCAGGACAAGGAAGTGTTAAGTGAGGAACGAAATTTAATCTCGATGTGCGCCAAATTAATTGTGATGATTCAATTGTTTTATTCCATAAAAGATTTCGAAAACGTTTACACACCAGTGATAAATTGTATAGATCAGAAGGATGTAAATGACTACATATTTCTATTAGTATTTCATTAGGTAACGTTGTTGCCATTATTATGTGATGATTATGATGTTTTTTATGAGAGAAGAGGAAAGAAGAAGCTGATGATGATGAGAAACGACGTGATGTTCTCGGCGTTGTTGATGCAGAGTTAGGAGGAGGTTTCGGTACTTTTTTTTGGAGAGGGATTATACGTTGAAGAAAAAATGTTATGAACGCCACGGTTGATAATTTTTGAAAAAAAAAAGGTAGACGAAAAGTTTGGTTCCGAAAAAAAAAAAAAAAATTTTTTTTTATGGGTATATATAAAATTATTTATGAAAGAAAAGATAATGTTGAGTATATATGCTCTCTTTATTATTGATCTTAACAATGAATCTTTTATTTTGTTTGAAATAACGAGTTTATGAAGAAGGACAAGAACGACAAAGAGGATAAGAAAAAAAAAAATGTAAATTTTTTAATTAAAAAAAACAAAGGAAATTATATATATATATATATAACAAAAAAAAAAAAATTTTTTTTTTTTTTTTTTTTAAAAAAAAAAAAAAAACGCGATTTTTTTTTTTAAAAAAAAAAATAAAAAAAAAAAAAAATTTTTTTTTTTTTTTTTTTTTTATTAAAGTATATATATATATATGTATATATGTATATATATATTTTATATTATTTATATTTATGCTTTTTTTTTTGTTTTAAGGCTCAACTTTCAAAAAAAAAAAAATCAGGGCTTTACCAAGAACGGAGAGATGATCAAATATTCTTTTCCATTTATAGTCATATTGTGGCTATATTATACGAACAACTGTATAAAAAAAAAAACTAGTTTAATAAAAAAAATTATTTTTTTTTCTCTTTGCATATAAAAATTATACTTTTTTTTTTTTTTTCTTTGCAGGTTTTTACTTAATATTACAAGTAAAGTGATATTATTCGATATTTATGGCATGTATGTGTATATAAAAAGTGAATTACAAATTCCAAAAATTCGGCGGAAATGAAAAAGAAGGAAAAAAAAACCGGTTTAGAAGAATAATCGGGAGTATCAGGTGTTTAGTTTAGTAAACTATTTGTAAGAAAAATTTGGAGTATAGAAATATTTACATTTTATTTATGTTTATAATAAAAATACCGAGGAATTTTTTTGTAACGAGAAAAAACAAAAGGCCCTTTGTTCACTATATATGCACCTGTTATATAATTTTAACTATAATTACTTAGAAGATCAAATGGCTTTACATTTATATAAACAAGGAAACCTAAAAAAGTAAATATGTATAATGAAGCGCATCACTGTATAAAAAAAAAGCCTACTTTGATACTTTGCCTCATTAATAGAATAGTAAATCATGAGTAAATCATAAGTTATCTTAAACTAGGTAATTCGGTAATAAATTATACTGTAATATCTGTATTATTTGTAATGTCTGTAATGTCTTGTAATGAGTCTGTACTAACTAATATATGTACTAAATGTACTAAATGTCTGTACTAATGTCGCAGCCCGAAACCCTTTAAATGATTGCATATAATTCACGTGCAATTCAATTTTTACTATTATGTCATGATTAAAATTTTTTTTTATTTTCTAATTTTTATAATTGTTCCTAATTTTTTTATAATTTTTCTAAATTTTTTATATCTTTTGTATCTTTTGTTACCAATAATGGTTTGTATTTGTTATTTAATTTCGTCAAATTGGTTGAATTTTTCTTGTTATCCCAATCGATATTTAATTATTATTATTATCGATAAACTCAACATATAATTATGCATTATACCGCATTTATTACTGCGTAATCATGATTGGTTGATTAATGTAACAATGAAAAACAAAGTTAGAAACAATATATTTACCTTTATGGCAAACACATATTATTATAAAATTAAGGGGAAGGGAGAAAAAAAATAAAAATGAAATAAATAAAATTCTAAGGACGGAACGAATCAAAAATAAGTAATTTAAATGAAAAATTTTGAGACTTTTTTACATTGAGGCTTTTTTTTTCACTAATTTTTTTTTTCTCACGCAATGTAGCCTGAAAGCCGCATACATAATATCTAACTTTATATGATCATATTAAAAAAAGATCTTCAGATTAATTTTTTCTATCGTTATAATTTTTTAACCAAAGCGAGAATAAATTCAAAAAATTATGAAACGATTTTTGTTAGTCAATTTCCTAATATGTTAAAGTTTCCATCAACCTGGATTTTGGTTTGCATTGTTTATAATGTGGGGATCAATTCTTTTATTCTTTATCATTAGTTTAATTGAATTCTTTTGTCCTCTCAAAAAAGTCAATTTCAATCAAAAGATAAATAAAAAAAAAAAATTCCTAAACTACTTTGGTCTACAAGAAATTTTAGTCCCGAAACCATTTAAACTTCCCCGTTATTAGATTTATTTGATGATGATCGATAAGATTTACCCGTGATTTAATACTAATTTAGTTTGAAACCTGCTTTCACCCGAATTGATCTACATTTTAGAAATAGGACTTTCTAATCCGTTATACATATTTATACAATTCTTAATAAAGTTAATTTTTATTATAGGTTAACGAATTACGGTAATGATGTCAAATGATTCATTATATACTCAATGATAATGTGACTTAACTAGAAAATATCACATTTTATCAAAAAGCCACCACATCATAACCCAAATGGAAGCCACACGTGTGTCTGAGCTTTCTTTTCCTAAGCCAAATTCCATTTATGAGAATTTAACTCGTTTTTTTTTTTGACTCGGAAATTGAACTTTTTCATTATTCATCCACACTTTTTCGATTGATCTCGATCATATCATTAAAAACAATTTCCAAATTTATCCCATTTGTAATTTTTAGATGGCTTGGCATAAGCCATGAAAAGAATTTGAATTAAATAAATAATAAGCCACTAACGAAGATACAAGCCATATTTTTTTAAAATAAGCCAATAAAAAATTTCGATTACTTGATAGTTCTGGAATTTAATTTCTGGTTAAATTTAATTTTACCAAGAATAAAGTTTTATTTTTTTCTGCTTAGACATTTTTGCGTTATTTATGATCTCGATCATGTAAAATGAATATTAAGCCACTCAGTAATTTAATTATATTCATTTTTTTTTCCAAGCCACGATTGCTTACTTATACTACGTAAAACTTTTGTTAATTAATCGGTTTGTTTTATGATTGGTTTGGAATGATTGCCCCGAATTCTTCGATTTGATCTCGATCATATTATATCTTGTTTACTATTACTACATTACTTACACAAAAAAAAAAAAAAAAAATGGTATTAAATTATTTAAAATGAATTTAATATATTATATGTATTATATTAAATTTACATAAAATAAAATGGCTTAGATGGCTCGTGAGATCGAGAAGGCTTAGGGTTTGGCTCGTGAGAATATGATAGTAAGGCTTAGGAATATGTACTATATCTTGTCCATAATTATGAATTCGTTTAACAAGATTCAATGAAATTAAGCCTTGAACTCATTCAAGTATGATCATATACCATACTAGTAATAGTGTAATAATGAACTTTTAATCGACACGTTTTTTTTTTATAGAGCCACTTTTTCAAACGGATAATAATTTACTGCGCCACGAAAATGGATTAACGAGGCACATTAAAAGATTTAAACGTTTTTTTTTTTCAATGTCGCCTTTTTCAACGGCTTATTGTTTATTTAAATAGTTATCCCGCCGAGCCATTTTTAGAAACTTGTTCAAAAATTATTTATCCAAGCCAGTAATTTTCCGTAGTTTCCAAGCCATTTTTTTTAAAAAAAAAGCGTTTTTTGGCACGAAAAACGCGAAAAGTTACCATTTTAATTGTTATATTAATTTCCTTTGTTGGAATTTATTGTAAGATGATCTAAATTGTTTTTAAATAAAAAAAAATGATCGAATTATAATTAAATAAGGAATTTGGTTTATATCGTTCTTTTTGTAAATTAAACAAGTTTTTTTTGATCTTTTTTTTTTATAAATATTGGAATTCCTACCTATTCAGTCGAGGCTTCATTCTTTGCGTAGCAAAATAACAAGCCATCAAATCATCAGTGTTATGTGGCTTTTATGAAAAAATGATAAGCTCTTAACATTTATGGCTTGTATATAATTCGTGACTTCATTATGGCTGTGAAATATGAATTCAATAAATAAATTTCTAAACTAAGCAAAGTTTAGATCGGTAATTAATTTACGCGTTTACATTCTGTGATCATTTAATGATGATGTACTGTACTTATTTACCATACAACAATCATCTGCCAAATTTTTTAGGGTCGATCTAAAGTATAAACTTTGAAAATCCTTTCAAATAATGCACTAATAAACTTATTTAAAAATTTTAATTATAAGGAAATCATTTTTTATTTTTTTCCTTATAAAGTTTTGATATACAAATTTTTTTAAATTTTTTTTTTTTTTCAAACAATTGTAATAATGATTTTTCAATTGTTAAATAAATTTAAATAAATAATTAGTTTTTTTTTGGTTTGATCGATCAAAAAATTTTATGTTTGAATTATGTGAATTGAAAATCTTCAATTTTTTTTAAATACATATTATTGGAAATTTCTTTATGTTGTGTAATTTTAAAAAAGGGAACCTCTTAAAATTTAATTATGCATAAAATAGATAATGATTTATAAATGAATATCATTTTAAAATAATATGTTAAAATATTGGTTTAAATGAGTAAATTTCAAAAAAAAAAAAAAAATTATAAAAAAGTCTTTTTTCAAAATTATTTTTATATTTTTTTTTTGATGATCAATTTCACAAAGTATTTTTATTTAATGAATGATATTCATTTAAACCAAAAAAAAAAGAATATTAATTATAAATATATATTGAAATTTAATTACTTAATCATTAGATAATTGTCTTTCTTTTTTTACATTTTTTTTTTTACAGTAATTTTTTTTGACATCAAAAGACCAATTCTAACATAGGAAATAAGAACATCAATCAAGGAGAAAGTGAATATCTATTTGATGATGTCACTTTATAATTTTGATCACCGGGCTAAAATTATCATTTCTCACGTGATAGTATTCAGGTAAGTTGATCCTTTTAAAAAAATTGTTAATTTACTTTCTTGTCTCCTGTAGGTTAGTTTGGGGATATAATTACTGTAGTAGGTGAAGAGGCGGTCAGTATCTGCCATGAGGTTGTAAGTTAGTTTTAATTGATATATGTAGTTAGGTGATATTATTATGTTTTTTCAAATAATGTTAATATCAGATATGTATCGAATTGTTTTATTTTAGAGATTTACCTACCTTGCGCCGACCCGGAACATATAAAATCCGGGTCCAGGCCTATAAAATTTTTTGTCAAAGATTCAATCCGGATCCGACCCAATACAATCAAGCTTCTAGTTTACACGACTTAATAAAAGAAAAACACTGATCAAATTTTATAGGTACTGTCTAAATTCTTTGAATTATGGTAATAATAAACGACGTCGGTGTTACAGTATATGTCGAATGCCGTAACTTTAAAAAGAATGACGACATTACATTACGACATACGGCATAAACCGTAATTACAGTATATCTCGCATCTCAGAAATAGTTAGAATGTATTTATTTTCCACGGGATGTCTTATATACACACTATATAAAATTTTCTTAAAATATTCTTAAAAATTATCTAAAAATTTGTATATTAAACTAAAGCTGACTTCTTAGTTATTTAACACGATAAAATTATGTTATAAAATGATGTTACTGTACTTTAATATTAATAAAAGAAATTTATTAAGTAGCCTAATAAATTTTCGACAATTATTATTGGATCAAAAGTTATATGCGATACTATTTATTCATACGAAAAAAATATTTAAATTTACGATACTTATTTATACTCATATTACTCATTAAAGCTACGACAAAAATTTATTGGATCACAATTAGACGATACTTTTTATACTCATATTATTCATACGACAAATATTTAAAGTTATATGCGATATTTTTTTTATACTCATATTACTCATTAAAGCTACGACAAAATCTTATTGGATCAAAAGTTAGGCGATACCTTTTATACTCATATTATTCATACGACAAAATATTTAAAGTTATATGTTATACTCGTATTATTCATTAAAGCTACGACAAAATCTTATTGGATCAAAAGTTAGACGATACTTTTTATACTCGTATTATTCATACGACAAAATATTTAAAGTTATATGTTATACTCGTATTATTCATTAAAAATTACGACAAATATTGGTTGGATCAAAAGTTTAATACATTCAACTATGTGCTTGATAACTACTCAAAAGCAAAACTGTTCCTCGTTTGTATTATAACGTGAACGTTGAATTATAATATTTCCATCATACAAAAGTATCACGTTAATGGAAATGATCAATGATAAAAGTGATACAAAAATACAGCAATTAAGCAAAGTAAGCAGATTTAAAGAGATATAAAAAAGATTCTGTTTAAAAAATTTTATCTAATAAAAAATAAATTATAAAAATAGCCAACGTTTAACGATAAGAAGAGGAAATACGATGAAATAAATGAAGATAATGATACTCTTATTAGAGAAAAAAAATCTTTTTTCAATCATCATGTAAATAAAAAATTAAAATCTAATCATTATAGAGAACCATATTATGGATTTTTAAATGATGAAATAAAGATACACATGAAATTTGTTCCAAGTTATCGTTGTAATTTTAATCTTGATTTATCTTCGCGTTATAAAGTAAGTTTTATAATCTATATAATATAAATTAGTAATTAGAATTACTTTAATTAGAATTTTTTTTTTAATCTTATTTAAAAAAACTTTATTTATAGATATCTCCTTCTATAGATATTATTACCTTGATGGATTTTTAAAATAATTATTTTTGATATCATTTCAAGGGTAATAATAAGTTTGGATTTAGATTTACACCAAATTTTGATTTTTTGAGGATCTTTACCTTGAAATTTATGTAATCTTTTATCTAGTTTTTTTTAATTTTAACTGCTTTCATTCCTTTCAAAGAAATTTACTTGTATATTTTTTTAATGATATAAAATGTAAAACAATTATCAGCTTGTAGATAACTTGAGAATTAGAAAAATTGATTAAATAATTTAAAAATTATAATTTATAAAATATATAAAACTTTTTATTTTACGCATTTTACATAAAATGTATCCTTCTATTGTCTGGTACGGTGTTATGTTTGATGGTGAAGTTTATCATAGGTTAAGAACGCATTAAATTCTTCTATGGTCTATTTTAACAACTTATTCTGAATAATTTTCTACGCATCCTTTGTGGAGTTATTGAAGTTTAATATTAGGTTAGGAACGCGTTACATTCTATTTTAACAACTTATTCTAAGAAACTTTGAATTTTTCTCATAAAGAAATCCCACTATATAATATATTCTGCATTTTATACGAGTGTAATAATGCCCATGAAAAGTATGAGGAAAGAACGTATAGAATGAGCCAAAGTAGTCGTTGATCTTTGACTGCCAACCGACTGGCATTGTGTAATTCAGGCTCCAAAAAATGCGTTAGTTATTTCATTAGCGATGGTGACCCCATTTTTCATAATTCAACTTGTAATCCATTACATCGGATTTAAAATCTGCCAATCCATTCCATTTCGAATCCAGAATCCGAAAACTTGCTGCCCGAATGACCGTCTTGTCCGTAAATCACGTGACTAGTTTTGTCGCACTTTCCTCTGCTAAGTGTCCAGGTCAATCTTTTCGGTAATCCTCTATTTTTTACTTAGTACAGTAATCTGGGAATTTAGAATTTTTACGGTATATTGTCACGACTCACCGTAACAGATAACGCCAGGTTAATGCCATAACTCCGGCCAAAAAGTCACGTGTAAGAATACTTTGGTGTCAGTTGCCTAGATAATTATTAACCCGTGACAAAATTATCACGATGCAGACAACTTTTATTGAATTTTTTCAAAAATTTTTACATTCCAGTTAATCTGGTTAAAGCGCAACCAGAACTCGAAATTATATCCAAGGCATAACCAAGAAAGTTAATAATTGAACATCAGAAAGCAACCAAAATCTCTAGCGAACATAATACGTCAATAGAAGACCTAACACTCGTCAACGTACAAAATCAGCCCACTCACATCTCAGAAATCTTGATTCTGATGTCTTTTAACTCTTTGATTTATCCATTGGGAACTTCATCGAACATCGTCTATGACAGAAGAGAGGTTGCTTTAAGTGAGTAGGAGAGGAGATTTTTTGGGCAGAAATTCTAGATTGAGTGGAAGAGTTGTTTTGAGAAACTTGAACAATCAGAACTTATTTTTGAAACAAGGAAGATCAAAAAAAAACACACTGAAGAAAAATAGGAATCACAGTGAAGATTCTGTAATGAAAGTTACTCTTTAACCTATTTAGAAACGATATAAATAACCATCTCTTCACGTGACGAGACTGTTGCCTCCGAAATCGTAAGTGGTCAGGAAGAGGTGTTCGGCGTAAAAGAACGTCATCTTGTGAAAGAAAATTTTTATCGCGTTCCGAAACCTTGAAACGCGCATTGGAGTCGAGGTTGACTTTGGAAAATCAACAACAGAACTCCCCACTCGCGATCGATCTTTCAAGATATTAATTCCCTTCATCCTCTCTATCTCCATCTTCAATATGCCAAGGTTATAACTGATAAGGTTTGATCGTTCAACTTAGTGAAGGAGTGAAGGACAGCTCAGCTGGCTCGTCAGGGTTCCATGCTTAGATAGGTAAAATTTTTACGTCTTATAAGGTATTATTTTTTTTTTTTGTATTTCAATGACCTGTCTTCTTTTCTGTGTATTCTTTTCTGGTTTAAAAATAAAACATACTCCACACTTGTTCCGTGTAATATTGTATCAGTATTACCGCCCCTTTCTTCGCCCATATATAGTTGCGACCATATAGACAAGTTCATAACCAATAAGTGGAGTATAATAAACGATGAATCTGGAAATTTTGGACCAATCTAAAAGATTACCAATTATAGTAAATGATTAATATACGGTGTTAACATAAGAATTAAAATAAATGAAATTGTACTTTTTGCAGATAATCGATGCATCGTTTGCCCAATCCACTCATTTTGATAAAGATTCTTAAAAATATTTTTTGTTCCTTCAAGATAAAAACTCTCACTCCTTCGTATAAAAGAAATCCAACTTGGAAGATATCAAATATGAACGAAAATGCAACATCGATTAAATACAAAGTTATTAAACATTTGGAATTTACTGTATATATATATACAGTACGTTGTTTTAACATGAGAAATTGTGTAATGTGTGTAATTATTTTAATTATCATTTGTTGTAACACTGAAATTAAATAATTCAGAAGAAAAATATTACCAAAATTTTATTTAAAAGATTGAATGAGAAAAATAAAATAATCAATTCCGACACGAAAATCTATAATCCAAAAATCCGCAATTTTTATTTAAAAAATTGAATGAGTAAAATAAAATAATCAATTTCGACACGAAAATCTATAATCCAAAAAATCCGCATTATCCAATATCCAACAAAGAAAGAAAAATCAAAACATACATCGAAATCTCTAACGAAAGAAATGAAGCCGAATGACTGATAATTCTACGCAACACGATAAAGACTTGTAAAGAGAACATTTTTGATAATAATAATTAATATCGACCGCGTAGCTCCCTTCCTTTTCCTGAAATCATATCATACATCTCTCTTGATACTCTACCATTCTTATATTTTTCGTTTCATTGCTTGTATCTGAAAAAATTGATAAAGTTTTCATACTACTTGAAACAGATTTGTTTATGTAAATGCCAAATAATGCTAATATAATAAGTAATAAAGCTGAAAGGATTTCAACTAGGAAAATAATTTTTAAAAAAAGTTCGATAAAAATTTTTCGTTAACGTTAACTGTATATATTTCCATAAAATTTCGCGTATACTTTGTACGGGTATTATACATTGTGTAAAATTTCAGGGGTATACTAGGGTACTATATTGTCCGGCTATACCAGGGTACTACATATTGTCCGGCTATGAAGCGGCCAACCCGGGTATCGCATAAGACCGGAACTAACGCTTTACGGTATAAAAAAAAAAAATTTATTAATATACAAAATATGTACAAAAAACATTAGATTACAGAAAGTTAAGTTTCAAGAAAAAAAATTTTTTTTCTTCCACCATTATGATTTTGATATCGTAGTAGTACTTAATTATCATTGAACGATTTTGTAAGCATTTAAAAATGCGGATCTTTTCCTTTCCTTAATTTGGCATTTTAATTATTATTTGGTCGATGAATAAATCCCATTAATTTTAAGTTCATGCCAATAAAATTCTTATCTTTTAATGCGTGCATACTGCGGATATTACATATTTATCATTTTAATAAGCACAAATACGTGATTTTCAGGAGTAATAGCGTACAATAGGATTAATAAGGAGTTACACGAAAAACAAACAATATGAAACAAAGAAAATATGATTTAAAGCGCCAGCTGCGGGGACTTTAATAAATATATATTTTAGATTGAAAGTATTTTTTTCTTTTATTTAGTTTAGCGAAGAAATATAATTATTTGACATATATATATATATATATGTATGTTTGCATTTTTTTTTTTTTTTGTTGATATTATTTTAAATAACGAAGTTTCTTTACGCCGAAGTCCGACAAATAATCATATTTAACTTATTTTGGCTTAAAATCAGGTAAAATTCCCCAAAAATATATTTAAATACATATGTTGTTGAATGAAAAATGTATATTAATGAATAATATATTCAAATAAATTACCAGATCACGATAACAATTAAAGGATACCTTTAGATCATATCGAGAAGTACCACCATCACTCATATTTTCTCCGACCCAGATTTCGTTAGTGTTAATCTTATTGAAAGTACGCATTATATTTCACAAGTTTTACATTATATTTCACAAGGTTTTAAAAAAAACAATGATAAATATTGTTTCAAATTTTTTTCTTTCTTTCCAGAATCAGCTTGTAATCTTTGGTGACGGCGTCTTCAATCAGATTAATCTGTTTTCTAATCTAGGTGTTGTTTGGTACTGTCGTCGGTATTATTGTTAACATAAATACGCGTCATTTGTGAGGCTGTGCAAATTCACAAGGCTTATTAAGGCTTAGAATAAAATAAAAAGATATTTATACAGGTAATCTACGCTTCATATTTTCTCTTACCTTTTGCTACTATTTATTTTAAATATAAATTTTTATTAAATAATTTTACTTTTTTTTAAAAAAAAAAATATTGAACCCAGTTAATCATCACCGCAAAATTCTAGTTCCAATAAATATTATTCTTTGATATCTCTTATTATAATTCTAAAAACAATTCGTTTATTTTTCAAACAAATATTTGATTCCTTTGAAACTTAACACAAATTCCTATTACTATTCCATTTACACTCCATTCAGTGCACTGAATTTTATACTCCATTTAGTGTACTGAATTTTATACTCCATTTAATTTATACTTCTCAACTTTAATAACCTCTAAAGCACATCAAATGGATTTACTACACACGTCACTATGGTTCATTAATATCACTATCCCTAATAATCAATTATTTCGCCGCCCCCACCCACAAAAAACCCCTACCCTCTTTCAAATGGGCGGAGTTTACAAAACAAAATCCAATACTAAAAATTCTCTGGAAAAACAATTAACCAGAAAGAATATTGAATTTTTTTCCAAAATTCTTTATAAAAATTAAAAGATTATCAAAATTGGGATTGTATAGAATTTAATCCTATTAGTATTTTTCAACTTTTACCTGATAAATCTACTTAAATTTACTGGTAAAAGAATTATTTATAAAAATACTTTTTATTTGATAACTTGATAATATTTATAAATAGATATATACTTTTATAGTTAATATTACATTATTATGTCCTAAATGCAATTAATTCTCTTATTATTGGACATCATTTTTTTGATTTCCAATATTTTTTATACTTTTACTTTTTATACACTTATTATTTCAAATTATCATATTTGTAATTATAAGAAAAATGACAATATGATTGCAAGCAAGTTCTATTCATTGTATTATCATAATTTAATAAAAATTTAATTAACATTATAAATAGATTCTATAATTACATACTTGTTGAAAATGTCATACTTCAAAAATAGAAAATAATATAAATAATACTTTACATGATATAGTAATAATTTGAAATGAAATATATTTTCCTTATTTATACTATATATATATATATATCAAATAAATATATTCGGTTATATAAATTATTATCATTTTAAGTTATAAAGACTTAAAACTTCATTTATACAATATAACAAATAAATAAAATAATATAAATTTTACTTTGCAAATATTAATGTTATAGATTAATGTTATAGACACAACAAAAAATTATATAATTTATAAAAAAAATTAAAGGAATTAGAGTAAAAAGATATATATATATATATATATATATGGAAAAGGAAATAGAATATAATTTACAACTTATGAATTTTCTCAAAATACTATATAAATAAAATGTATATAAATTTCTTTTAATAACATTATTAATAACAAAATGAAAAATATTGATCCATCATCCATACTTAGACAAAACGTTCAACATTTTTTTTTTTTTTTTTCATAAAAAATTATAAAAAGAACGCCAAAAATTTTTTTTTAATAAAACTAGTAATACATAATAAGTCCAATATTATATACTCAATATATTTGTATTAATTAATTAACTACAAATTTATTCACATTCTTAAAAATGCTATTGTTATAGATCATTCTTAAACTTATAACTAATTTTATAGATTACATTTATATATTGTTAAAGAAGAATTTTCATAGAATTCTTACAAAAGCTTGAAGGTGCACATTTTGGGTTTATAGTGTTTTATGTGGGCAAGTTAGACTTCATTAAAGTACACATTATAAATGTTGTACCAGTGAAAGTACGCCTTAGAAATATTATACCTTATCTGTTATATTGAAAAAGGTACTGAAAATTGCATAATTACAGCAAGACTGCTAGATTACACCTGGAGGTTTAGCAAAGATGAAAGGGTAAAAACTTGACAAAACCATATTAATATTATTAATGTCATAGCAAAACTTTATGACCAAACTATAATAAATTATGTTTGCGCTTTGGTCACATGATCGCAGCAAACAAAAGGAGTATCATATGGTAATTGACATGAATGCATTATACTTGGGACTTTCCAGAAGAATTATCTGACATCATATATGTGATGAAATCTTATTAAACTCTTAATATCTATACTTTTGTTAAATAAATTACTCATAGATTACAAACATATTATTTACATATAACAAAAAGTTAATATTTTTTATTTATACCCAAATTACCAATTACATATTAAAATGTTTCATCATAAAAACCTGTAATTTTAAATTTTTTAATAACTCCTAATCTAATATATTTTTCAATTATTTTAGTATTTTCAATATTTACTTCATTCACATCTATACCATTATTAATAATCATTAAAGAAAGTGATTTTTTTGATATCCGATTTTTCCAACTTATAAAAAAAGTTTCTAATTCTTCCGGAAATAATTTTGATTTCATACAATCTAAATAATTTAATTTTATTTCATAAACATTTTTAGGTGAATATTTTATAATCATTTCCATCGCTTTCTTTTCATTTAAAAATAATCCTCCAACCCAAATTTTAATACTTTCTAAATTTTGACATCCAATAAAAACCTCTTTTAACGTTTCCAATTCATCATTTTTAAATCCGGTGGAAAGTTTGATAAGATTTGAACAATATTTTGCTATGGCTAAATTTAATGAATTATTACTTTCTCCTATAATATCTCCTATATAAAATTCCTTTAAATTATTTCCATTAATTTCCAAGAAATTTATTAATAATTCATAATTTGGACTTGCGTATTGAATCTTTAAATTTTGTAATTTTGAAAATTTAACATATTGTAATATTTTAAAATCTTCAAATGCCTTATTAGAATAAAATAATAATAAAAGTTCTTGTAAATTCGTGAATTTGGTTATAAATGATAATGGTATAAAATGTATTCCTCCATCAAGTATTAATTTGTTTAAAGTATTAGGAAATTTTGTTAATAAAGTAATTATATCCGTTAAATCTTTACTTGTTTTACTACTACCATATGATAATATTATATCTAAATATTTTAATTTTTGTTGAACTGAAATTAATTCTGTTAATCCATTTGAAATGATCGTTTTTTTAAAATCTATTGTAAAATATTGAATTTTATTACTTATTTTTGATAATTGATAAAAAAATTCCGTATTAATATCCGATCGACAATATAATTCTGTTAAATTCTTTAAACATTCTTTTGCTCCAGGATATTGATAAAATGTTATATTTGTTAATTGTAAGAATGATAATTCTTTTAATGAAGTAATTTGTTTCATATATAATTTAAATATTTCTTGTAATAATATATGTAATTTCTTATTTAAATTTTGGGTTGAAATATTAGGTTGTTGATTTTTAAGAAATAATCCAACTCGATAATTAATTTGATTGATTGATAAAATTTTACAAAATTTTACATAATTAAACATTGGAGATTTTGAAGTTGGTATTGAAATAATAATTCCATTCTTATTTAAAATTTCTTTTGATTCATTTGGAAGACATGAAATTATTGTATTATAAGTTTTATTATTATAATTCCAAATACTTTTCCATAAAATTCTCACGGAAATTTCACACCAAAGTCGATTTACTAATAAGCATGAATATAAACTAATTCTATCTTCTTTTAAATATTTTAAAATTTCATTAAGACAATCTGCAAGAAGTTGTGGCATTTTATTATTATTATTACGATATTTTAAAACTTATCGTTAAAAAAATGTTGGAAAAAAAAAAATTGGAATAAGGAGATTTTACAAACGACGAAATCATTGCATTTAAATTTACGATTGTGTGACAAGTTAAACTATTTACGGTTAATTATCTTACGTATTAATGTTACCTTAACATACTAAATTTAGTAATACCAACTAATATATGAGAAATTTAATTCCTTAATATAGTAACAAACTAACCGCATGCTGACCTTGTCAATCGTGTTTTAAACTCACAGATTACACGATTTATTTCAGCTAACTATAATTATTATAAATTTATTTAGAATATTACGGCCACAACTTTTCGCTCTCAATAAGTTTGGTCGTTACACGAATTAAATTTTGTACGTGTCGAAAAAATTATAATACTAAATGAGTTATTGTATTAGATTTACTTGGTCGAGCTCTTTTAACTGCAGAATCATTGTTATGATATAAGTAAATGTCCAAAAATTGGATAGATTTATTGCTCGAGTTTGACGTTATTTATTTAAAAGCCCATAATATAAATTGATGTACAATTTTATAAAGAATAAAAAAAGCAAACATTCAAAAGGGAAGGGGAACCATATCAATCTCACAATCAACTTCATAACGCAACTTTCCCTTATCTAATTCTTCCTCGACTACTAATAGAACGTTATCTTTTGTTATGTTTACTTCTATCACCTTAACGGGAGAGTTAATATTAATGAGTTTAATATAATGCCCAAAAAGTTCGCTTCCTTTTTCCAATAAAAGCTGCATTTGTCATAAATTGAAAAAAAGTTAACAATATATCCATCAAAACATTTCTATCATTTTGCGTTAATTAAAATAAATACTTTTTTTTTGTTGGCTCATCAACAACTCTTTGACTCTTTGGAATAAAAATTTCCGGTCCAAGTTCACATTTAGATTTGAATCGCTCCGGCCTAATTAATAACCAAGGTGACATGAGTATTCTTACAAGCTTATAATTTTCATATTATAAATACAATACTTACAAAGGAGCAAACCATTCTCTACCCGCGTTACGAGGTCTCTTTTCTTGTTTGATATCATTAAAATAAACATCGTCTAACACCCTATTGTATTTTTCCAAATCATATCTGTAAGAAAAAAGATGACGTTAATAAAGTAATAAAGTTATAAAGTATAAAGCGAATCTTTTACTTTATTGAATCAAAATTTTTTTTGCATTTCTCTGGGTCACAGGTATGATTTTCCATTTTCGTCGGTACTCGAGCATGCATAATAATTTTCAGGTTTAAATTGCTCCGGTCTACAAAAACAAGGTGAACAGCAGTATTTTGTATGAGCCTATGATTTCACTTTTATAAATTAATTGTGCAAAACTTACAAAGCAGCAAACCATTTTTCACTTGCAGCACGAGCTCCCTTTTCCTTTTTGATTTTATTAAATAATTCATCGATTAACAAAATTCTATCATATTGCTCTCCAGCTGTTCTGTAGAAAGGGGTAACGTTAATAATTAATAACGTGAAAAAGGTATATGATATTAATTAATTCGCTTACTTTATTGGATCAAAGTTTATAGTATTGCATTTCTCTGGCTCCAAGTAAGAATTTTCACATTCGGTGGTAGTCAACCAGGAATTGTAGATTTCGCATGCACCTTGGTAGTCTTTGGCGATACTTCCAAAGTCTTTTTGCGGGGAAAATTAATGGATATTTAATATATTTAATACAACAACACGTTAAAATGGCTCATACTTACCAGGCGTTTCTTGTTCGTAGTTTCCTTGGTTTACTTCTAAAACGTACGACATTAGTTTTGATGCTTGAAAAAAAAAAATTTTAAAAAAGAATTATAACGTTTTTGAAATTTTGAAATCTTATAAGTTTTTTTTTTTACTTTGTTGTTCAGTTTGATGAAGGAATTAGTGATGCCGATTTAACTGATTTAACTGAGTTTTAACATTTATTTTACAATTGTTAAAAGCTATAAATAAAATTTAAAATGATAGTTTTCTAAAATTAACTTTTGTATACAATACGAATTTGATAACAATACATTTCCAAAATTGTTTTCAATATAAAATAATAACAAAACATAAAAAATTTTTCAAGTAAACATCTCTTCAGTAATTAAATTAAATTTTTTTATTGTTAAATTTTATCATCATGACGATAAAATGTTCAATTTTTCTAAAAATAAAAAAAAAAAAAACTCAGACATGTGATCAATTTTCTAAAAAAAAATTTTTTTTTATAGATGTGTAAATCTTAGTTATAACAAGTTAAACCAATTTTTAATAACGTTTGAATTTTTTGGTTTAATTATAATTCTGATTAAAACCCATCAGTTAAAGTCCAGAAACAAAAAACAATTATGTGATTATTACACTAAATAAGGAGTTAATCAAGATATACCTGATATATTAATTAAAATAAATTGTAAACCATTTGCGTTTGTTAATTGTTCGTTTTTATAAATAGTGTGATCCCCTGCATATCACCCTTGAATTTCCTCCATAGAAAGGATCGAAAGAAATCTCAATTATTTAAAAAATTTGTGTAATAATAACTTTTTTTTTTGTAAGGAGGCTAATTTAAATAATTGAGATTTCTTTAAAGAATTTCGAAAATTCACTAATCAACCATCAACCTTATGCAGGGATCGTACTATTTTTACCGAATTAGAACATGAAAGAAAGAAAAAAAAACTTTTTAACAAACGATGAACGAATTATTGTTTTTTTTTAAATTTTTTTTTTTTTCTAAAAAAAAAATATGGAAGAATTTTTTAACGAACAAAACAAACAAAAAAACAAAATTTTTTTAAAAGATTATTTTTTTAAATAATTTTTAATAAATAAATCGCACAAATTTTTTATTTGAATTTGCGAAGTGAATCATAAACCCATACCAAATTTTCATACCTATATTAAATTATTAAACTACTCAAAAAAGTAACATCATACAGATGATATAAAAAATCTTTATATTTATCAATAATACCAAATACTTATCCTTATTCAAAAAACACATTCACGTTATCATAGAACATTCTGCTGCTATTGGTAAGTGAATATTGAACATGAAATGGATATTTTTATTTTTAGCGGCTGTCATTTCACTTTTTTGTCTGCATTTTTATCTGCATTGTAGCTTTAATTTAATATCTTATTTCTTATAGTATACCGCTTACTAATATCAAAGAAGATGTAAAAGAATCGCTAAAATATATGAGAGCGTGTATCAATCAAGAAGAATGAGTTAAGTAGATTTCAAGAGGAAAATAATAAAAAGAACACAAGGAATGCTTTGCAAAAGAAGCAACAGAAAAATAAGTTCTTTAATTGTGTGAAATGAAAGTTAATAAAGAAGATAACATATCTTTATTGACAATTCTAATCTCTATGTAGAAGGAAGTACATCATCAGTGAGTCGGAAATAGAAAAAATTATTAAAGGCTCATAACTCTGACTGATGTCAGAGCATTGTGTTCTTATATTGCCTGAGAATCTTCATGAAAATAACCATAAAAGAGCAAAGGATATAGTGTTGATTTGTTGATTACAAAAGAAAACAACCTTGGGAACCTAATTAAGTAAAATTATATCACATGATATTAACCATTATCCCCAGTCTGGATCATTGATGAAATTACTGGAATTCTGGAACAGGTTTAATTTACCATCAACCAACTGTATCCAGCTGGTAAAGGAATTCAGATGACAGTAATTTGTTATACCAATGATATTTCAGTCAATAAAAAGTACACATACTTTGAAATATCTTCAAATAGGTAGATTATGACAATATCCAGGGGTAAATTGGTTCTGTTGAAATGTTGGATAATAATGGAAAAACGATGACCGTCCAGTGACACCTTATGAAGCCATATTTAATAGTAAAGCTCCTCAATGTGACAACACTCTCTAGGAATGCTCATGGTTGCCATAAGTAATAATTATTATATTTTGAATTACAACCTTAGTGGTTGTAACATTATAAACGAAAGTTGTAAATTTGCTGAAACTACACTATTGTAGTTAGCTAAAAGATGGTAATTCTGATTACAAACCATTATAATCACTCGACTTTCAGTCTTTTCACCAACCAACACTACTCAAAGTTAGAATCTCTATGATACTCACTTTTATAATGAGCTGTCAGACGAATTTTGGATGGAAACAAATAATTATTTAAAATTATAATATTAATACATGCGAAAACAATTTTTTAATTAATTATTCCATAAGAAAATGGTCTATACAGATTTCATAATAAAAATAACAAACAAGCAACAGAGGTAGCTTTGTTGTTTTGTAAACACAATTTATAGTGAGTATGAAGGAGCATCCAGTCACAAATTATACCACTCTTAGTAAAGATAACGTTGATGTAGAAGATATAAAAAAAGGTGATGTAGATCTGTACTGGCTTTGATCACTGGAGATTGTAATTACATATATCCAAACTGCATGATGTTCATTTTTTGTTGGTAAAAAGAATATGATTTAGTATTGAACCATATGCATTCTAACACAAGTTCAAAAGAAAATCTGGATTAAACATTAAATTTTTAAAGCAATTCATATAGAACCAATTTTATCTACCTTAGAAGATTGCAAGGACATCTGACACATTCCCCAGACATAACATACATTTTTTTTGAGGAATTACCAGATGAATTTTGGACATACATGAATAATCGACATCTATGATGGTCAAATATGGAAAATATTTAAGGAAATATCTGACCATAACTATAATTCAATGTTGTAAATGTACCTAATCTTGAATTCAGAATTTAAGCACTAGAAAGTATACTACTGCAACAAATGAGGGATTCATTGAGTTAAGAAGGAATAATAAGATATAATTCTTGATTCTAGTGACTGAATTTTTCATGTGATTTCATGTGATTTTAATTAAAAAAGCCGCAGATAAATTGCAGTTAAATCACTTTGTGACTATTGGCTACTAATAAAAAAAACAGAAAGTTAAACAAAAAATGGAGACAAAAGAGAAAGGCCAAAGAATTCGAGTAGCGTGGCCCAAAGAGTACATAAAAATTAAAATGATTATATTTTAGAATTAATGGGTAATGATAAGGATTTTTGTTCAACCTTAATCCTACTCTTTTTTCACACCCCAGATATCACAAACAATGTCACAAACAACGTCCCCGTTGCATCCACTACTATACTCACCTCCATCATTACCACTTCCACCATTACCTCCATTTTCACAACCTCCGCCATCACCTCCATCATCACAACCTTCACCAATATACACATCTCTAAACAATCTACAATTTGGCAACATGCCATTTAATATAAGAAAACAATTAAAAGCTCATTTTATACTTGGATTTGTTCCATTTGGAGGCAATTTTAATAACTTTATTCGACCATATAATATATAAATGACATTAGCCACATATGGTTACGGTTTTGAAATTGGAAAAAAATACAACCTAAACTTATCATATTTTAATAATTGGACTATTCGGTTGGTGGTACCATGAAAATGATTGTTATGGATGTATTTTTAAAAATACTGTAAGTCCAAAGCACAGAAATCGTTATTTGCGTAAATTTCATGAAATAGATATTTGGAAATTTATAGATATTGATATTAATATTGTATAATTATTCTGATATATAGATTTGAAAAATTAATTAAAGTATATAGTAATGGGCATATATATGATTTAATAAAGTGATTATTAGAATAATAAGTCTTTTAACAGTAGCTTTAATGTTGTTATTAATAAACAATTTTCTAAAAAAAATAAATCTATTTCGCTAAAAAAAAAAAAATTGATCCAATTAAAATATTCTAAACTAGTGAAACCAAAATTTTAAAGGTCGAAGTGTTTCAACTTTTAAAAGCCTATATCTGAAACTTCAAACTAAGAACGTAACTAACCGATATTGGCGAAACCTTTGAAACACTTGTGACATAATAAGAATTTTAAGCTGATTGACAATTAATACTTATCAAAGCTTTTAAATAAATTGTAAATAATTATTTAAAATATACCGATTACATAACGTGATCAACGCGTTTATGCAAATACAAATATATATTAATATATATGTATAAGGGGATGGCCAGAAATGACGTCATTTAAATTTCAGGATTTTTGACCCCCCCCCTCCCCAGGTCATCATCCATTTTAGGAAATACGAAATTATGAACATAATTCTGGTCAGAATTATACTTCTTACCAATGTCCAAAAAAGGAAATGTGTAACATCATCATGGTCCGAACCCCCCTCCCCCCTTAGGAAATGACGTCATTTCTGGCGCTCCCCTAATGCAAAATTAAATTTTTTTCTTCGCTCAACCCACAAAAGAATGAATTCGCATTTACTATAAATAATCTTGTAAAAAATCAAAATCTGATGACTGCAAGGTCACAAAGTTGTTACTACGCTCACAAGTCACGTCGCTCACAAAGTCACGTGCTGAATATTACAAACTAAGGATGCATCCAAATTGCATCCGGGTAAGTTCTGAGTCAATAGATGTTGTAAAATCAAAAAAAAAAAAAAAAAAATGTAACGCTGGGGAGTATTATAAACATAGTTTAACAAAAGTATATCAAGCCGTATAGTAAATTTTAATATTAAATTTTTTTTCGTATTACATAAAATACAAGGTAATATATGTATCTGAAACCGGAATTATTTCCGAAAACCAGTTCTCCAGTTTATAAATTAAGTAAACAATATTACAATAAAGAAGGCTTGCTTTGACGAGTCATTTTCCCAGTAAATTATCCTAAATTTTAAAATTTTATAACTTGTGTTCTATTAGCATTTAAGTTATGCTGTAAATTTTAATGGATATATGATGACTTTAAGAAACATGAAATAACTCGTTTTTCACTTGGAACTTCGAAAGAAAAATTTTTATCGGAATGAAAGGTTTGATTTATTATTATTGTGTTAATGGTTTTTTTTCAAAAAAAAAGCGAGATATTGTATGGAAAAGACAGTTATTTGGAATATTTTCGCGAATTTTGAAATGAAAATGTTCCAGAGTTATTAAGAACTAAAATAATAAGAAATTTATTATAAATTATTATGGAAATTATAATAAACTATGTTTATAATACACCCTAATGTAACGCGTTAGAAACCCTTAAAGGTAAAAAAGAAAACATTATGATATTTATCCCTTGCGGTCCACCATGATGAAAAAACTTTATTTTTCTTCGTTGCATATCTTTTCAATACTATCTATATTACTAACACATCTAAGTTATAAGTCTTAGATTAATTGCAAATTTTAGATGCACCGTACAAGTGAAATAGTATAATCTTGCAAAAAAACGAAGATTGAAAACCTTAAGGCTAAAGATTTTAGGTTAATAATTTTGATTTTATAAAGATGAATCTAGCGGAGATAATATTTTTATTTTTTTTTAATTAATAACGAATTTCTTTATAAATAAGTAAAAAATTTACAGTTCAATAAAAATGATAATTTCTTATGAGAAAATTATCTTTACAAGAATTATCTATATCTATTTTTATTGAATCTGAAAAAATAACTAAGGACTACTAAATGCGTAAATGTAAAACTACTCTATCCCCTATTGCTATCATTTCTCAATTTATTGACTTATAAGGGCAGGCCCTATATCCTCTCTTATTAATCTTCGTCTTTTTCTTCCGTACGTTATTATCCTTCTTTTCTATGTCCTTCGGAAGCCGATCGGTACAAGTTTCGTTCGTGTTAGTATAATCGATAAATTCCTCTCTACTAACTTTTTTGCTACCTAGTTTACCCAAACCAAAATTCTTCTTGTCACTGGAATTATTCGAGTCTACAGACATAACCTCCAGTCCTTTCTGCTTCTGCTGCTCCTTACCCGATGTAACCCTGGATCTGGCGTGCGCAAAATCAACTCGATCTTCTTTATGTTAATTCCTGTACAATATTCACTACCTCTTCTGGTTTAACGTAATCTTTAATTTAGTTTCGGTTTTTTTGTATTTCTTCGAACAGTAAGTTCTGTCTATATTTGTTCACCGTATCGACCACTTCATCTACTTCGATTACTTACTAGCGAGGATAATATAAATGGTGATCCTATTCATATAAATATGGATAATAGTATACTACCCAGAAATAAATCATGAGCCAATAAGTGTTCTTCGTAACAAAAGAAATTTTCAATTGTTAATTATGATGATAATATATAAATAACTTTTAAGAGATTCAAGATACTTTTTCCCGCTTGCTGCGTGTGTGACTATGAGTCGGTAACTGCCCTACCTACCCGGTACTCTAAAAAAAATAGATGTTTAGTGTCGTACGAGGAATATTATGATATATATTTCCTTTATTTGAATAAACTCGTATCACGAAACACAAACTCAGTTTTCCGAAAATCGCAAGCTTATAATATTAAAAACCAATCACTACCCAGTTAGATATAATTTACTCAAAAGCGGAAGTAGAACATTTTTTAAGGGGAAATTGTTACTTCAGAAGATTCCTGGTCGACAAGAAGACTTATAAGCATATAGCAATACCCTCATATTGAGATCTGCTAGATTAATTATTTTTATTTATTCACAAGACGCATGATATATAATATATTTCGATGTTGTTTTAACAAGCCAGATCGTTTATCTTATCGGTTAAGCTTTTATATTTATCATCGACATCAGTCTTGATGTTAGATAGTTCATTATTTAATTTTGCAATCTTGGACGTTGTTCCTTCGCTGAATTTCTTAAATGTAGCTGCATTTACGAATTCATTGGATGATGGAATTGATACTAAAAAAAGAAATTATATGAATAAACAAGAAGACTAATATAGTAATAATACCGTTCTAATCGAAAGATAATCATTACGATCACTAACCTAGTTTTTCTTTGAGTTGTCCCATTTCGGCTATAGTATCTTCACGAAATTTAATGAATTCAGATGAAGTCACAACCTCAACGTGTGCGGGAGTGTTTTCCTCTTTGTTTATTATTAAGTAAATGAGAGAAAGAAAAAAACGAGCACTTATGGAAGTGTACAGTCACTAACCTCTTTTTTCTCTGACTAACTTCATTATATGAGATGCGGGACCAAATTTTATTTCAAATGGCCCATATTTATTAGTAAGAGCTTCTATAGTCAAGATGGTGAAGAAAGAGTAACCATCGACATTTTGATCATAGATTTTTTTAATGTCGATTTCATCATAACCTGAATCGTTCATATGTTCTTCAAGATACTGTCTAACGTGTTCCGGAGACCAGTTCTTAAAGTCGGTTGGACGTTCTTCTGTCATCATTGGGCATCCC
>JADRCO010000219.1:0-42456 GCA_021464525.1 Rhizophagus sp. LPA8_4_AMF | reverse complement strand
ATTCAAATTATGTATTTATCACATAATTATTCGTTTTATGTGATAATATGTGATCGCATAAAATCATCGTCCCTGATCGGCAGTTCACGGAAGAGATCTAAAATGGTTCTTTATTTTCTGGTACATAGTTTTTTTTCTATAATATTTTTATTCTAATATACTAATAGTTTTCTTTTTTCACAAACATATATATTATTATAGCTTGATATTTTTTTTTTAGAAATTTTTTACAATATAATAGGATCATTTTTTCTTATAGATTATCCATTGAATTCATCAAAAGTTACTGAACATTGGTAAAAGGAAAATCCAAGAACTGCATTAGGATATACATTTTTGTCATTTATAGATTTAGAAGCGTTAAATGTTGTATTGTCAATTTATATAGGTTATAGTGAATTGGATGCAAAATCTAAATAATATTCTTTTAATTCTTTTTTTTCATTTTTCTTAAGTATTATTATTATTACATTTATTGAGGATGTACCACAATTAATAATTTACGCATTATATCAAAAATATACAGTACAGTTATAAGGCAATTATACCAATATCATCATCATGCATAATATTATTAATCAAGTTAGTTCTGTTTAATTATTTTATATTCGCTTGTAATCTTCATAGAGCTAAACAAAAATGGTAATGATGATGCACATATAGGTGGTGGAGTAACTGAATTAGGTAATATTGGCGGATCAAATGGTGACTGAAATTAAAATTTGACGATTGATTAAATTGAAATTATCGTAGGATAAATAATAGGAGGTATATTTCATCCTAATTAGTGTTTTGTGCGTCGTTCTACACATTTGTTTAAGGTATTGATTTATTATAAGTTCTCGTGAAGTTCCTGACTTAAGATCATCAAAACACTTGCAACGTATATTCTTATTAGGTTGGATCTTCATATACGAAAAAGGAAATAAGTTCGGTGTGAATTTAATATCTTAGATCTTAGATTTAGAGTAGGTAATCTATTCTATTTAGACTTAGATTAATATTTACTTTCGATTCTGTTTGGATTATATATTAGTTCGCCCCACCCTCCCTCCATAGGGACGCATGGCATTTATATAGTTTTTTATTTTTATTAAATTTTTTTTTTGTAATAATAATATAAATAAATAAAGATGTTATGTGTGTTACATTAAATTTGTTTTACCCCTTGTGAATGTGAAAATTAAGTGGCTTGTATTATTAATTATTTAATGAATTATTATACAGTATTAGCCTATTGTTCCCAAACGATTATGGCTTTTTTTTTTCACTCTCGAAAAAAAAACTTTTTCTTTTCAAAAACTAGCTTTTAACTTGTAAATTTTATCATTTTATTCCATATTAAGAATTTATTTCCATAATCAAACACTTGAGAAAAAAAAATGTTTGATCTGAAATAATATTACGTGTCAAGAACAAAATATTTTTTTTGAAACTGGCTTTTTAACTTGCGAAATATATGATTTTTTGCTATTTTAAGTAGAGCTATAGCAAAGAATGATAGTTAATTGATGATGTCTGCGAAAAAAAATTGTATTGTGTGTCCGTATAAGGAAGTCTAAAATATGGCGAAGTGAAAAATCAATTGTCGAAGCCTCGTATTGATTGAAGCCTCAAGAAAATTTTTTTTGATAATGTCTATTGAAAGGATTTTTTTAATTTGAAAAAATTCTAATTAATTTTAAAAAAATATAATATGTTTACCATTGTAAAATAGGTATAAAAACCTCCCTTCTTCCATTGAATATTTTTTTTTTTTATTTTCAGAATTTATTCCCGAAAATACTATACAAAAAAAAAATTTATCTTTTACCCAACAAAAATGCCTTCTAAACTTTCTAGCATTTGTTACATACACGATTCCAACGAAAGACTTACGCAAGATTATACAGTTAAAGAGATTACCGCTGTGTCAAGGTTAGACGCGAGTGATGTGACGAAAATAATTTATTTGAAGATAAAAGCTTTTATTCCTTCTGACAAGAATATTGAGACTCAGATTGAAGATTTTGAAAAGGGGGATGTAATATGTTTAAGAGGGAAATTTGTAGCCTGCGCAGGATGGTATACGGTGAGTGAGTTTTTTAATAATTACTATTATATTTCTTTTACTTACTTGCTAAGCATATTCTTTATTATTAAAAAAATATAAAGGTAAACGCGACCTCTATTAAGGTGATCGATGGGATGGACTTTGATACAATGCCTCCAGTGGGTTTGAGTGTTATGTTCGTAGGTATCACTACCAAAACTGTCAGAAATGTCAATGGAAGCTCTGTATTAGAATTTTATGTTGAGGAGAACCTTGGAGAATGAGAACCTCAGGAGTTTTGGGTTGAAGTCATTCACGATCCAAACATTAGATATCTTTCGAATAAAACTAATTCCATCAATCAAAACATGAGGTCCACAACGGCAATTATAGTGGGTCTAATTAAATATGACCCTCTGGTAATTGATGATACAACACAAGAAGAAGTAGCCGCCGGAAAGCATGTCGTTAAATTGGAAGACATATCATTGGTGTCTACCAACCGTAATAATACTAATGGTCAATCGTTACATTTACCATGGATGAATGCTCAATCATCTGGTGAAGGGAGTAGGACCAGGACAAACAGGACTCCAAGAGGTGCGACCCCAAGAACATCGAGAAGAGGTCGTATGACGTTAGCCCAAATGAGTCAACCGCGAAACCAAAATCTTCCCTCAGCATTAGAAGCAAACCCCATTCCGAATATGTCTACAAGTCATATTAATGATGAGCCTTCCTCGCAAGATTCTCAAGCTCAAGAGGTTCAATGATTCCTTTGAAGAGTATGCCACATTTTCAAATTTTACTTCCTTTTGTTAATATGCGTCATATTATATATATATACTAACAAAACTCTTCTTGAATAGATATTGTTCCTTCGGGATTGTTTGGACGGAACTCTACTTTTTTTTTTTATGAAAGTTTGATTCTGTTTTTTTTTATATTAGTTTTCTCTTTATTTTCTATTTTGTCTTTCTTTTGACTTTGAATTTTTAATTATCGCATTATGTATTTTCTGATTATTTATAACCCTGTCATCGTCAAATGTAAAAATTAAAGTGTCTAAATAAAAATATATACAAATTAAATCTCAACCTTCTTGATTCAAGGTTTTATTTATTATTATTATTATGCAAATAAATCATAGATAAATAAATTGAAATTAAGTTGGCGACAATTATAAAATCGGTATCAGTAAATACTCCACCCACCAACTTATTAGTTCATCATAAAAAAATCTATAAATACACGTTCAATTCTTTATAGATGGATACATTTTCGTTTTTGTTTTTCAAAATATTTGATTGATTGATTGATTTATCTTTTCAAAATAATAAAAAAATGTCACACCTAATTCATAACGTGTACACTTTCGATAACGAGTACGAAACCTTGATAGATTTGTCGTCATCTGCAGATGATCGTAATCATGCATTACATAATCCAGATCTACCCACTTCTGTAAATCCTCAAAGCCACACGATCCAATCTTCACATTGGAGACCTTCGTCAAAATTAAAAAGGTTATACGACAGATTTCAAACTAACATCCTATCTCAATGGCCTCGTATCCCTTGTGTGTACTGTGAAAGACTTTTATACCCCGAAAAAGCATATTGGGTGTTTTATGACTCGTCTGTTACCTACCCTTTACAGCAACGGATACCAAATATTTCATTATCATTCAACCCAAACGTCAACCGAATACCTGAGTTGAGGGTTCCTACTTGTGAACAATGCAAGAAACCTTCTACTAGGTTCCCGTTCCCATATCTCTCTCCTTTACCGGAAGAAATACTTTCCGTTCCCCTGCACAAGAGAAGATACCTGTTGCCCATTTTCCTTCACTGTTCTTTAGGAAGAACACGAATAGCAATCCATATTCAGAGTACAGATCTTTAACTGGCACGATGAACTATTCACGAAACGTTAGATCACATGCACTATATTCCGGCGCACTGGGTGCTTTCTTGGAATCGAACGAAAATCAAGATGTCGATAATGAAGGAAGGTATTCACACAATGATGAAGTTTTACGTCGAGCTGCTGCATGGCTGGCCGAAAATAATCCGTACCTTCGCCCATTTACAACCATCTTATCATCGAATCGGGATAACCAGGTGCTAACTAATCCATTTCCCGTTGCGAGGCATCTGCAGACAGACACCACCGCGCCACCTGTTAACGATCGTGATATAGTCGTTCTGAACTATGACTTCCCTAATGAAGTTCATGACGAAGACTTCCATTACAGCAGGTTGATGGCAGGTTTCGTTCAGGATAGCGATACCTTGAGGTTACCCATCTCAACCCATGATCCCAACTTGGAGCCTTTACTCTTTCTGGACCTGTTTACTGATGGAAGGGGACACTTTCACGACTCAGCGAACTTATCAGATCCTGTTAATGAAACTCGTACAGAAACATATGGTAAATACATTAAATCACGCTTGATGAACATTGATGCGAGGTGGAGGCTCCACCATCATTGGCCCTTGTGGTCCTATCTCCAATTAGAAAAATTACGTCACCACCAGAATACGCAGCGTTTGCTGCTACAATCTCACCTGAACTCAAATGCGCCAACTGCCACCCTTCCAACTACAAGGGATCTACTTCGACCCAGTGCTTACTCGTCACGCAATATATTAGATGAAAACATTACGATTCCCATCCCGTCCTTTATACGTACGGGTGACTCTTACTTTCATCAGAAGCAACTCCACCTGAACGCGATGTTGAATAAGCTCGGTTTACCTACCCTATTCATAACGCTGAGTATGGCAGAGACTCGTTGGGTACACCTTCGTGATATACTTTCTAATAGTGATAACGGTGACACCTTACCGATGAACAGACCATTTCATTGTACTAACTATTTTGTTCATAAGTTTCAGGTTCTAAAGAAGGAACTTTACAAGAAATCAGATCTTACGGGTTTTGGAGAAATCACTAATTTCTTTGATCGAGTTGAGTTCCAAAACCGAGGTGCCGCGCACACGCACAGCTGTTACTGGACGACAAATACCATTGAGAATATGATTGCGAATGATGTAATACGATCAACTATGCCTGATCCTCTTTATGAACCAGAACTTTACGCTGCTGTTTTGGCGAATCAAATACACACCTGCAGCTCAAAATGTCAAGGACCCGCACCTCCAGGGCAGAAATGCAAAAAGGGCTTTCCTCGTCCCTATAGCGATACAACCCATTATGTTACAGGTGAATCCTGATACGTATATAAGTCTTTGACCGAAGCTGATTCTTGGGTCGTACCTTATCACCCTGCGATACTCTTGCTTTGGGATGCTCACATCAACGTTCAATACATAACCGATAAGGGATTTGCCAGATATATGACAAAGTACATTACGAAAAGAGAACCATCACATGTATTCAATATCTACGAGAATGATCTTTTGAGGGAGCATGTCATCGCGCGTCGCCTTGGTTCAATGGAGCTGATGTTTTTGCTACTAGGTCACAACATTTGCAGCTTTTCTGTAACCGTAAAGTTTCTCGTGACTGATCCTCCTGCCACAAGGACCCGTACCATACTTCCTGTCTACATGATAGATGATGACGATGACAACCCTTATTATGATGATACAATCATGAAGTACATGGCTCGCCCTCACCTTCAGGAGTTTGAGAACCTCACGTACTTTCAGTACTTTCAGAGGTATTCAATCACACCTTCCCCACCTGCTACCATTCGTCAAGTATACCGTGATGATCTGAATAATTATGTTGTAATCCGATCAAAAGAAATAATAACCAGGCAACGTTTTCTTAGGGTTGAAGATGGTGAATTGTACTTCTACCAGCAGCTCCTATTGAACGTTTCAGCAAGAAGTGAATCGGATTTCAAGTCAACACCTGATGCATCATATCGGGACAAATTTTTACATCTCTTTCCAGATTTCTTGGTCACCTTGCAAAATGAGACTATCAACACTCATCAATCACGATTATCACGTTTGAACAATTATTTTGCCGAAATGTTAGGCAGGCTTCTGGAATCATTGAGCACTCACCTCTCTCCCAACCTTACGCAAATTATACAAGATCAAATGAATGACCTCAAACTCCTACCTCGCGTTTATCCTGAATCTGCCATGCTTGAACTACCTCGTGATCAGTATCGTGTTCTCTCAACTATCAATATGTACCTAGGCAAGAATGATGGTGTCAGATGGCCTTTTTTTTTTATAACTGGTTCTGCCGGAACTGGAAAAACCTACATTATAAATATGATTACAAATATTCTTTCTCAGAGATCTCATCCTTTCCTTCTCTTGGCACCCACTGGTGTGGCAGCTCAAAATGTAGGCGGTGTAACTATTCATTCGGCATTACATATTACATCTACGTATGGAAGTTTTCTATCCCGTGCTTTTATTGATAATCAATTGAAGGCATCCTTAAAGAGAATAACTACCATTATCATTGAAGAGATCTCCATGGTCTCTGCTGAGTTATTGGACTTCATCTCAAATATGTTTGCGAATCTTCACAACAACGCCCTTGCCTTTGAAGGTATAAACGTTATTGCAGTAGGTGACCTTGCTCAGCTTCCTCCTATTAATGGCCATCTTGTGTTTCGCGCTGCTGTCTGGCCTCTTTTTTACCTATTGTTTTTAACAACACCCCATCGCCATCACAATGATTCAGAATTATATTCTATGCTAGAAGAAATCCGAATCCATAACATGTCACCTGAAACATGGGCAAAACTCCAACAACGTAATTCAGAATTCTTGCTTCGCCCTTCAACAGCTACTTTGCTCAACACTACACATATTGTAGGCTTTAGAGAAACCTCTCAGCAAATCAACAGAATGATATGTAATCTGCTTCCCGTCCCTGAAAATAAATTCCTGATCTCACAGTCCAGAGATTTTGTCAATTCTGTACAATGGGACCCATCTTCTTCGGAAACTATGTTTAAACCTAAGACAAATTTTTCTCTTTCTGTTCGTCTTCAGCCAGGTGCCCACGTGATGTATCTTAATAATTCTCTCATTTCCCATGGAATTTGTAATGGCACAATAGGTGTGGTTACTGATATAAACCCTTTAGAAGAGTACGCTAGGATCGCTTTTTCTGTTAGGGGCTCTATCATCGACATTGACATTTGTAAGCAAACACATTATTTTAAGATCAATGGAAACAATTGCAATCGTACACAGTTTTCTTTGCAAAATTGTTTTGCCCTTACCGTTCACAAAACACAGGGTTTGACCTTACCAAGGGTATGCTTGGCATTGGATGGGAACATTTTTTCCCCTGGGCAAGCTTATGTTGCTCTTAGTAGATGTTCTTCCTGGGATAATGTAGAAATATCTCACCTTGATAGATCCGCTTTCATGGTTGATCAGGATGTTATCTTGGAGTACCAAAAGTTAACTGACATATCTAATACAAATCCTCACCTCTTTTCGTGATTATTATTCTTTGATCTGTCGTCCTTACCTTTAGACATATACAACTAAAATGTGATCGCAACTTTAAAAATAATCTGTTTTTTTTTTAACCTGATCATTTCATCATGTATTTAATTTATTCATTTCCCAAAAAAAATGCTTTATTTCTTAATACTTAAATTATTTTTTAAAATAGTAACGCTTTTTATTCATTATTTAAAATCCTAAGATTGCATAATTTAATACAATATTTAGAGTTACCAATACTAAATTATCAATTACCTTATGACGAGCTGATTAAACTAAATAGTGAAAATTAACTTCTAATTGTGATGTTGATCTAAAAAAACAGATTTTGTAAAATTGTTGAATTTTACTAATAATTTCATCTTATTTTTATCTTTAATTATCTTTAAATTCTCAACACACTAAACTAACTATATAACCAATTAAAACAATTATTTAAAAAATTATAAAATCGAGAAAGTGATATATTGAAAAGTATCTTATCAATAAATTTATTTTGTATCGCTAAATTTACCAATCATGTATTCGTGTTACATATTTATCTTACGAGTTATGATCTACTTTATACAACCATCTATTTATAAACCCTCTCATATATTTATAGACTATTCTGCTGTGTCACCTCCTCCGTGTCCTATGTAAACCATGGGTACTGGAGAAAAATTACTGGCTAGTTATTTTATTAAAATAGAATGTAAAATTAATTTAACAATAAAATTTATTCAATTTCAATTTATTAAAATTCATTAATTTAAAAATAAGTTATTGTAAATAATGAGTGTTATTAGTATGCCCCTTCCATGATAATGGCATGTTTCGCTTATTTTGATAATGTTCAACATCTTCAACTAATTTATTAATAGGATTAAATGACTTCCTTGCTACTTTATAATACCAACTAGTTTCTGTTCTTCTAGAAGAGAAGGTAATTAGGATGTCAAAATACCAATTGTAATTTTGTTTGTTGAACTAATATTATTGCTTACTTGGTGATTTCCAAGATATTAGGTTTATTTCTACAGGTTTCATATTTTCTGCAAGTTTTGTTTTAAAAAATTTATAGCCATTGTAAAGAAAATAAGCCAACTTTTATTTTAAAAAAAAAATTATATTCTTGGTATTTTGGTAATGTAGACGCGAAAAAGAAAGCTTAAATGATAGCTTAAATAATACGCGATAAATATTAAAGCCACAACTACGCCGTATATAACAAAATCACATGCCCGAGCTTTTTTTGACGGTGTTACTGGGGAAGATATTTTAGCCTCAAATGTCACGTGATCAGTCTTTTTGAGTCATGCACGTACTCATTCCCAAAAAAATAATATGATATCTACATTTTTTCTTTAAATGAATCAGAATGCCAGTTGTTCACGTAGATAAAGAAGAATTTTACAAGGCTCTCGGAAAGGAATATTGTAAACTTTTTTTGTGACTCGAGAATATTAATTGAAATTTTTCTACGAAAATAAAATATATTGACGTAATTATCAATTTTAAATCTTTTACTTTAGCCACGGATGAATTTAGTGAATTATGTTTCGATCTCGGCCTCGAGCTTGAAGAAGATGTATGTTTATTTTTATTGTGCTGAATTATCATAAATATTGCTAAAAATTGTGATAATGCTTGTCGTTGGCCTAAGCTAGACCTCTGAAAAAGAGCTGGCTATCAGAGAAATAGGTACAATCAAGGCTGAGGGTTTATCCGAAAAACCTATCTTGAAGATTGAAATTCCCGCCAATAGGTAGATCATGGAACGAAATTTATTACCTTTATTACTTTAAAACTTTTCATATATATTTATCGATTAAACTAATATTATTAGGTATGACCTACTTTGTCACGAAGGCATTTCACGTGCATTTTTAATTTTCCAAGGAAAGGCAAAGCCACCCACTTACAAAGTGGTTGATCCTAAAGATGGGCAAATACAAATAACCGTAAAATCGGAAGTGAGTAAAAATCTAATTTATATTTACAAGTTGTTTACTGTATAAAAATAGAATCTTCATGTATGAAAACTTAATCATAATTAATTACATTATTATTTATTTTAGACTGCGCAAATTCGACCTCATGTTGTTGGCGCCATACTACGGAATATATCTTTCAACGAAAAAAATTATAGTAATTTTATCGAATTGCAAGAAAAGTTGCACATCAATCTCTGCAGGTAACTTTCATAACATATTTCTTATTCTTGTAAATGTGACGCACTAGATAAATTTTTGATTTAATATAGAAAGAGAACGCTTGTTGCTATCGGAACACACGATTTAGACACACTTAAACCTCCTTTCACTTATGAGGCTCTTCCTCCAAAAAGCATTAAATTCGAACCGTTAAACCAACCTAAAGAATACGATGGGGAAGAATTGATGAAATTTTATGAGGTGTAAATATATTTTAAAATCAAACTATATTTGATGAAAAAATGATTTAATATTTTAAATTTTGTGCTGGATTCTGTTAATTTAGGCTGATAAACATATCGGAAAATTTCTTCATATTATCCGTGATTCTCCTGTTTACCCTGTGATTTATGATGCAAATCGGGTTGTTTGCTCTTTACCTCCAATCATCAACGGCGATCATTCAAAGATTACGTTGAACACAAAAAACGTTTTTATTGAGTGTACTGCAACTGATTTGACAAAAGCAAAAATCGTATTAAATACAATTGTTACAATGTTTTCTGAATATTGTGCGGAACCCTTCACGTGAGTTAGTCCTCGGTTACACTTTACACTTTATTACTTGAATTAACTATTAATTTATTTATATTTGATCTATTAAAAGTATAGAACCTGTCAAAGTTATATATCCTGATGGAAAAATATGGACTTATCCTGATCTTTCACCTCGTTTCATAAAAGTTAAAGCTGATTATATTAATGCGTGCATAGGTGTAATGCTTACTTCTTCAGAGATCATAACGTACTTAAATCGCATGGCACTTTCTGCTAAATTGGTTAATGAAGCAGAACTTTCGGTGGAAATACCACCAACTAGAGCAGATATTTTACACGCATGTGATGTTATGGAAGATGTTGCTATAGCTTATGGATTTAATAATATTCCAAAAAAAACTATGAAAATTATCAATTCGACTGGCAAAGCATTACCTATTAATAAATTAAGCGATTTGGTTAGAAAAGAAGTTGCTTTATCAGGCTGGAGTGAAGTTTTGCCTTTAATTTTGGTAATATTTTAATTCATATTATTTTTAAATACAATATAAATTTATTAAGTTTTTCTTTATATAGTGTTCACATGATGAGAACTTTGCGTATTTGAATAAAAAAGATGATAATTCTACGGCCGTGAAATTGGAAAATCCAAAAACTTTAGAATATCAAGTTGTTCGTTCTTCGCTTTTGCCGGGAATTTTAAAGACCGTTAGGGAAAATAAGAAGCATGCATTGCCTATTAAAGTTTTCGAGGTTTCTGATGTAGTTTTGAAAGATGATTCTTTGGAAAGGAAAGCAAGGAATGAAAGACATATTTGTGCTATTTATTGCGCAAAAGTTTCAGGATTTGAGGTAAAGACTTTTACTTTTATTTCTTTTTGCAATTAAAAGATTTTGACTTTTTTTTAATTACACGTGATATTTATAGCTTATTCATGGGCTTGTTAATCGTCTTATGGATATGCTTAAAGTTAAACTTGTGTCTGTTAATGGAGATGATGTTGGATATTATATAAAAGAGTCAGAAAGTATGTTCATATAATCATATCCATATTTGGTTATTTACAATACTAATATATATTTTTGATATAATTAATAGATACAACATATTTTCCTAATAGATGTGCAGATATTTTTCTACGTAGACATTCAAAGTCATCACCAATAGTAACGAGTAAAATTGGTAACTTTGGCATACTTCATCCTAATGTATTAGAAAAATTTGAAATAATGTATCCTTGTTCTGTCGTAGAATTTAATTTAGAAGAATTTATTCAATAATTATCAAAGAATTTATATTTTTTTTTTTTACCAAAGCGTTAGTAATACAGATTATTCTCATGAATATTATGTATCCATTAAAATTAAATTATACTAATTTTTTAGCTTCAAAAAAGCCTTTCAAATGTTGCAATTGCCATAGGCATGTAAATCCAAGAACAACCAATTGTGCTATAGTCCAATATACTACACGTGAATTAGTAAGTTCGGATTGATCCCGGAATTCAGCCTCGCGTTCCTAAAGCATAAACGAATCAAATGTTAAAAATGTTTAAATAAAAATTTCTTGTAAATTTAGTTAATACTCACACGTTGATAACCTTGTTCCCTACGAATATCTGCAATACGGTGATTCAAGTCGCGTACTCTTTGTGCAAGATCTAAAAATAAACGAAAATGAATAAACTTTGATTGTATGAAAATTCATAAAAAATACTCACCACTAAAATGTTCTTTATCATTTTCTTCTTCACTAGTTGTTTCTCCAATGACCATATCTAAATGTAGTTTCTTCATATGATGATTTGAAATTAGATCAAGTTTATAGTATTTGCTATTTTAAACTCCGATAACTATGGTATATTTATACTAACTATTTGGCTATTCGAAAACCAACCAGAAGAATTTGTAGATAAACAGATTGCATGATCTCCTGATTCTGCAGCTGTGAAAGTGAATCTTCCGCGACTTGCTCCTTTTTGATTAATAATTCGATGCAATAGAGGCAATTCCTATTATTTAAAAGAAATTAATTAAATAAAATTTTTAAAAAACTGGTTAAATTTGTTGTGTATGATTACTTCAACAGTTATCTGTATTCCAAGTTGAGGATTTTCGATATATTGTTGTTGTGTATCAGACCATTCTTCAGCTTTATATGTACCTTTAAAGCAAATATATATTTTATTTAACTTAATTCATCCTAAATTAAAACCAAATACCACCAATAATCTGTTTCTTACCAACAACAAGTGTGTCTCTAGGTAATTCTTCGAGAAAACATTTTTGTTCAGTTCCTTCCAAATAAAAATATAAAGACGTAGTTGGTTTAACTAAAATAAATAATACAATGGTATACAATAAGAAAAGGTTTATAACTCCTAAACGAGTTGAATACATCATTAATACCGAAAAAAATACAAAATCTACTTCAAACATTTATTAACCATCTTTTTATAACAACTGTCGACTTCGGATTCGACAATATCCATATTTGATTTAGGCCAAATTACACAAGATTTAATTTGCAAATCCCAAATTGTTACTGTGACTACATATTTGGTATATCCGACTTGATTTATGCATGTACATTCTATCTATCCGTGTAAAGTATTTTATCGTTTAAGTATGAAAATCTGTTCTAATACTTTGTGATGCATAACTGAAATGAATATTGAATAATTTCTTGATTAAAAGAAATTTAATTATGTACAAATAACGATTTATTTTCCATTGGAGATTGATTTCATAGGACTCGCAGCAAGTTCACGCTCATTAGGAACGAACTTCAAAGCTTCTCCATCGTATCTATAAATAGACAAGTAATAAATAAACGTTAACTAGAAAATACTAATATATATATATATATATATATATATATACCTATAATCAAAGAATAATTCAGATCCAGGTTCAAGGTCACATAAGGCGTATATTCCAATACGATGCTCGCCTTTAACTAAAGTGACTAATTTACAAAGGTAAAAATGAATTAATGTAATTATATCGTTAAATTTTTTTTTTTAAATAGTATAAACATACCGCGACAATATGCGTTTGGATCTTGTGAATGATTAATGAATCTAAATTTATTTCCTTTACGAGTCGCGTCTACAACAAATTCTATAGAAAAAGTTATTCAAAATTTTATATTTCAAATGAGTACACGAAAAAGAAACATTTCAATTTAGATTACCTTTATTTAAGTTGAACAAAAAGCTTGTTCTTCGCTTATCGTAAATTTTACCACGACGATCTGCTTCAGTTTGTGATATAACCTAAAAATTCGTAAAAATGAGGAAATAATCCTAAAATTATAACAAGTAATTTATATATTTACTTCTCCGATATATTCTCCTAAATATTCATTTTTCTTAACATGTTCTCTTACGAAAAGACCCCAACCTGCCACCGTAGAAATACCGACAATAGTATGCTATATAAAGTGTAAATAGTTTTAAGCTAAATATATTAAATAACAATTAACTGATATTGACTAACCTTGGCTTGCCTTCTCTGTATAGCGACATTTTTACACAAAGACCTTCCCATGTCTGTTTCGGACACTGAATGGCTTGTATTACACTCTAAGAATAATTAGGTAAATGAAATAAATACATTTAATAAATAACGCTTCTGTTTTTGATAAATCAAAGGAAGATCAATATAATACCAGAAGCTGTACATCCGCATAAATCTGGATCACATTCTCGATAATTAGTAAAACATATACAACCACGATTACTACATGTTTTTCCAAATCCATAACAATTACATCCAGGGAATCGTCGTGGACCTTTCAAGTAATACTATAAATTAGATATGATAATATAATTAATACTATATATTTAATGACTTACAATCGAGATCACAGTGACAGTATTTTTCACATGGAACATTGCCTTTTTTGCAAGGACAATTAAAATCGCATGGACGACCAGGATGATCACAAGGATGATATTCCGAGTGATTTTCTGCATCGATTACTAATTATAACGATGAATAATAAGTTTCTTAAAATTAATTAAGGTTTAATGAAATGTGCGTGTGTATCATACCGATCAGATATAGGCTTCGCCCCATCTGATCTTTTAAATTATTTTTCTTTTTTTTTCCTACTGCTTCTTTAATTATTAATAAGATAATCACGTTCTTTTCAAATTTTATCCGGTTTGAAGTATTTAACACGTACCAATTTTAGTCATAATCTTTCTGCTCTTTTTTTTCGCTTCATCTGAAGATGATCCAACCTCAACTTCCTGTTCTTTTTCGACTTCACCAAGTGCTCGAGATCGTCGATAGACCTAAATGATGAAAGAATTTTTTAATTAATTACTAGATAATTTTCTGATTTTATATTTTACAAACCTGTTTACAATTTTTACTTGGAATGATATCAGCTATTTGACAATAATTCTTGCTTCCGATAAGTAATGCAGCCTTTCTAAATAATGCAATTTCGACATCGTTCCATTTATCATATGGTGAACGT
Organism: Rhizophagus sp. LPA8_4_AMF; assembly: GCA_021464525.1. Lineage (NCBI taxonomy): Eukaryota > Fungi > Glomeromycota > Glomeromycetes > Glomerales > Glomeraceae > Rhizophagus > Rhizophagus sp. LPA8_4_AMF. Next base: position 27,780 of record JADRCO010000219.1, on the reverse strand, counting down.
GCCTCTCTTTTTAGATGCATATAACAATCTGCTCCGCAAGGTTTATTTTTATCATTTGGTGGTCGAGGACGTTTTCTGTTTTCCGACGGTCTAAAATCAGTACCTAGAAACTCATAATTAATTAATATTAATATATTTTCTTGTTTCTAAACAATATAAATATACGAACCATGAAGTTTACAATCATACACATAACATCGTCGACACCATAAACTAGAATAAGAATGCATCATTAAGTTTACGTTGCTTTCACTTTTTGGTCTATTTTAAAAAAAAAGAATCTTATATTATTTAAGAGTTGATGTGTAAATAATTCGTGAAGAAACAACTATATCTTTATTACGATTCTATATCCATATCGCTTGAGTCATCTGGAGTACTCGTAGATTCAGTTGCAGATGATGGAGGCTCAAGTTTGCGCGCATATTCCAAATATCTAATGAAGGAAATTTATTTAATTATAAAGATAAAACAACGGATTAAATTATCAGGATTTTTACTTGTGAAGTAACATCGTGATTTCTTTTCCCTTCAAAATTTTAGCAAGTGCGTTCACAACAACTTCTACAATTTCTACATCATGATCATCAATCTCAATAGCACGATTAGCTGTCACCGATGATCGACCCATTCTTGAAGAAGTAGTAATTTCTTTGCTTTGCTTAGAATCAATTTTAACAAGTGATTTTTCAACAAGTCCAACTGAAACATTGTTCTGGTTAAATATACGATGTAAAGTTCTCACGGCAATTTGCTCTCCTGTTATATTTGAGAAAATTTAATCCGCTATTATAAATTTTGCTTAAACGACCAAAATTATTAACCTTCTGGATCTATAGAGTTCCTCCCAACGGTACTATCTTCATAAACATCAGAGTAATCAATATCTCCATCATCTTCACTATCTTCCCCAAAATAATAAAGATGTCTTAATACAGGATCATCTTCTGTCTAAAAAGGTAAAATAGGAAGTTTAGATGTGTACAGAAAAGAATATCGTACATATATATTAATAAAATTACCTTCGAGCTTCTTATGATCGGGGTCCAAAAAGCGTATCTTGGAATTTGATTTTGTATGGGGACACTAGCAGCCTGACGCTTTTCATAACGTTTTTTGCGATGGCTAGCTGATAAAGAATCCTATTCAAAATTAAGAAGCTTTGTCAATACTATATCTCTTAATAAATTGAGGAAATTACTAAGAATCACAGGTGGTGATCCTCACAAGTATCACGTGATCAATATATGTCACACCTATTCTTTAGTATGAAAAATCATATTTGTCACACGTTATTCGTTACGTGTTAATTTCTTCACATGATACTGGTGATTATCACCTACGGTGATAAATAACAAACTTCTTAAATAAACTACTTGAATATTTAAATCCATCTTTGCGGTGGGTTTCTTTTCCTTCGGAGATTTAGGTGATCCCGAACCAGTAGAACTTCTTCCTTTCGAAACATATAAACTTTCAATTTCGGGATAAGGATCACTTTGAAATTTTTGGAATTTTGCTTTAAGATGATTTTCATTTTCTTGCCATAATCGCTTTACTTTTTCAATACTTTCAAATAGAGTAGCCTTATATAAACGCGTACCAAAAAAGAAAAATTTTTGTAAAAAATTTATTATATAAAATCAAAACTTCAGTAAAGTGAAAAAACCTTGTTTTCTGACAGTTTCGTGTCATAAAAGTCTTCACATGTTTTAAAGTAATATTGCTGAACTTCATCTCTTAAAACAGATAAGGGTTTTACATGACGTTTACTCATCTTCTGCTTTATTTTACTAAAAAACGTCTTTGTAAAGAAGAGCGAGCGAAAATCTCGGTAAACAAACGAGCATTTTATAATTATCGCACCAATTAAAGATGCATGTTCTCCATGCAGTTTCGTTTGTTACACTGCATGTGTATAATTCATTGGGCGGTGTATACGTGTCAAACAATAGGCCAGTTCATAATTGTTCGATCGGCTTTTTTGAACGCGTTGCACAAAAATTTTGACCAATAAATTTTGACTGTGGAACGATCAACAAACCGATTTTTGTGAACCACCAAAAAACGTAGATCGTTTTGGTCGAGTCGATAAAAAAATAAAGCAATATCGGATTGGATAAAAAAAAAATAAAAACAAATGTCTGATTGGTTGGCTAAACCATTCAACCACAATCTCAAAATTGAACTTTGATCACGAAATTAGTGTAACCCGATCAAAAATGCCGATCGAACAATTATGAACTGGCCTAATAGGCCAGATCGTTCGGAATTTTGATCGGTTTTTAGTTGAATAATATTGGTTAATAAATTTGTGTAACTTGATCAGTGACCCGATTTTTACGAACTAAAAAAAAAGTGGATCACGTAAAAAAATAAGCAAAGCATGCCAAAAACAAATAAACTGATTGGCTTAAGTTGAAATTTTCGTGATCAGTGGCCAGCAAACTCAATAGTCAATACTATTTTTGATCACATATTCGGATAGGCTAACGGATATTGCGATCAAAAACCCGAACAATCAGAATTGAACTGGCCTAATAGCCCTAGAGGCCTAGACGGCTAGACCGATCGAAAATTTGCACCCTTAGATAATTGGACAAAAATTGATGTTCAGTGTTCACCCAGATCGATTTATAATCGTCTGCCCTAAAACATATTATGAATAATATAACCAATCCGATCAATCAAAAAACTGTGCTCAATTGTAACTATGATCTGATTGGTCATACACAATCCGATACGATCAAGAATTGAACAGGGCTAGTAAAAGTCAAATATGAATTTCGACGGCACGTATAATTCTTTGCAAAGGCAAAGAAACTTAATACGAAGTTTGTTTTTAAGTAGTCATTAAATTCGATCCACAATATTATAAATAATCGACGGAAATATGTTGCTCTATCCTTATCAGTTTAGCAAATTAGTCACAATAAAACTAAGCATAAAAATTTAAAAAATGATTATTTTTGAAGATCGGCCGTATATACTGTATACGTACTATATCAATATTACCCGGACGTAAAATTTATTATATTTATATATATCGTGTAAAAAGAATAAGAATACAAAAAAAGAGGATCGTACAATATTTAAATTCATTATGTAATATTTTAATTAATCTTCTTTCTCAACATCAACCTCATTTAAATCATCATTTTCGAGGAAACTGTAGGTATATATTTTAACACATCCATCTAGATTAATTAAAAACGAAAGAATATCTGAACTTAGTATTAATTCGCCAATTTTATCTATCATAAAGTACTTTAATTCTACTAACCATCTGCACAGGTAAATAACAATGGTTTCCATGGATGAAAAATTACGTCTCTTACTTCTAAATCTACAAAAAAAAAAAAATTATTTTTCTAAAAAAATCTTAACAATTTAAACGTTATTTTACTTACCATCATGATCTCTTAATATACCAGTAACTTGTCCATTTTTTAAATTGAATATAAATACACCACCGTCCATAGTTGGTGCAGCAAGATATCGCCCGTTTGAAGAAATCTTTATAAGCCATGAATTAGAATGATAACTATACTCAAAAATTAAATATACTAATAATTAAAGAACTAATAATTAAAAAATCTTATTATAAAAAATTATAAATGAATGTAAAAATATCTTACTCTTTGTGGTGATATCGTCTTATTTCTTCAAGGTTAAATGATCCACCTTTTTTCGTTGGAAAATTTAACTTGTGTAATATACAAACATTAACTCTTGACGCTTTTCATTGAAAATAGGACAATCCAATTATTAAAAAATAGATATGTCAATGTATTCATCTCCACCTTAAAAATTTAATATTACCTATTTTACCACCTTCTGCGTCTAAAATTTCTACACCACGCGTAATAAGATAAGCACTTTTTGGTTTTGATGATTTCTTTATTGCTTTACTACTACCCTCTTGTGCACTATCATTGTCATCCGAATCTCCTTCCAAAGATTCAACGGGATATATGAATTTGGCGCAGTCACAATATTGGGAATACATATTTCCAGAAAATGTTTGTACAAGCTATAAAATAGAATCTCCTTTTCTTTAGAAAATACAATAGAAAAATATCTATTAACATGATAGCAGTTTTGTAATAATAAGTAAATACCTGTGCTGCTTCAAAATCATACAATCGAACATGTTCATCGGTAGCAGCCATAAAGTATCTGTTTCCAGTATTTGGAACAAATGAAACAGTGAACGCCATACAAGTAATACCATCTTCCATTCGTGTTTTGCTTATAAGAGTACTTGAAAAATTCCATGATATGTTAATTTAATATAAAATAAGTGAAATTTTCGTGAGAATTTTATTTACTCACGTCCAATCTTCTTGTAATTTCCATTTGATAATATAACCATCCTGACTGGTAGTTAGAAAATAAGGCTCTCCTTTGTACGTAATATTCTTTATACATAAAACTTCCTCAGAATGACCCTCAAGTCTTGCAATGACTTTTCCAGAAATTACATCAAAGATCTGTTTGATAACAGTATATATAATATAACTACTTTACGTCTAATAAATATAATTAAATGTGACATATATCCCGGTTAACATTTACCTTTAAAGGACATGGTAGAATATGATTGTCATCATCTTCTTCAGACCATCGATTTCGGTCTTTCAACTTGCCACCAACAACCAGGTGTGTTTGATTATGAGTGAATTTACCGACAAAAAACTCGTCAATATTTTTTTCCTAAAAATAGCAACTAAAAAATATTAAATTTCTGTGATATAATTAAATATTAACAACCTGATATACCTCAGTGTCTCTCAATTTTTGAATTAATTTGAATTCTCTTGTGTCCCAAATTCTTGCAGCTCCTACATTACAAAATGTTACGAGCATCGTTCCATCTGGTGATAAGGTCATTCCAGTAATTGGTCCTTAAAAGAAAAATGCATAATAAATCAGCAATCATTACAATAATCTTTTACTGGGCCAAATAAATGAATGCAATTACCCTGATCACGCACATCTACATTGATCAACTGAAGTTGATACTGAAAATTAAGATAATTTATCATTCCAGTATTACTTTCTGCATGAAATTGCCAGTAATTATCAGGATATGTGCTGGCAAGTTTATCAATATTGCTTGGAACATATTGTGGCGCTTTTGATCCCTGTTTAAAAGTTATTATATGAATAATTTGCAACTATTTCAGCAGTGATCGGTGAATCAGCCAATTCACTATTTAAAATAAACAAGATAAATAAGATAAATACCTCTAATTTCTTCGTTTTTTTTGACTTTGTTGATAGTACAGCTTTCGATTTACCTTTAGAATTTGTAATTTCTTTACCCTTTGAATTACTACTGCCAGAATCCTTATTTTTTATTCTAAGTTTAATAATCGCTGTTTTCTTTTCCTGTTTTACTGATGATTCGTCACACGAATTATCAGCTTCCTTCTTTTTATCTTTTTTACCTGTAGTAATTGTTTGAGTATCCTCTAAATTAGATATTTCTCCCGCTCCTTCCATTTTAAGATTATCGGAAGTTGTTTCAATTTCTGGTGGTTGGAGCGGCTTAGTAGTTGCCTTATGATTTTTTTTATCTTTTTCGGATATTGTCTTTGCTTTTTTTTTCTTTGCTTCAAGTGCAGCTTGTCTTTCTGTTAATCGCGCTTGTTCTGTTAACAACTGTTCTTGTTTCCTCTTTGATAACATTGAAGTACGTTGACTTCGTCTTAATGCCTACGATAAACAATAATATAAATTAAACAACGTTATTTATTATACTTTAATATCTAATACTCAAAAATGACGGTGAAAAACTTTTATTTCTTTTCAAAAAAGTTCTTTTGAATAATTAAACCTTACATTTTGCTCCCCCGACATATTTTTTTTTTTATTCCGCTTCAAATAAGAATTTATACCAAGAAACTTGTGTTATTTTTTAAATAAATTCGATCAAATGAAACGAAAAATAAAATAAATTCGAAATAAAAAGTCTAGACAATCGAACCAAAGTGACATAAACGTTTTCGTAATTTACACGAAATTCTACACAAATTGGCTTTTGAATGCAATAAAATGGCCTTTGAATGCAAGAATTGCAAATTCGGATATTAAATGTCAAAACGCGTTCATTTTTAAATAATGCAGTTGTTTCACAGTAATTTCATCCACGTGATCAGTGTAATTTTACGAGGTAATTTCCGTTGCTTTTTAGGTAAATGACGCGATTCAATTAATGTAAAAAGAATCGATATAGCGTCAATTTTCAAATGGGAAAATGGTTACGTTTCAAATTTAATCTCTCGGTTGTCTAAAAGCGTAATATGTACTTTTCTTTTATTAATAGAATATTTTTTTTAATCCTTTTTTTCTTCATTAACGTTTTTTTCTTTTTAATCAAAAAAAAAAAATAAAAAAAAAATAAAATAAATTTTAAGTGAAAAAATAAAAATTTAAAGACATTATTATTAAACTAATTAGTCAAAAGGAGTGATAAAATTTACCAAAAACTATATTACAGTAAAGAAAAATCATTTTTTTTTAAAAAAAAAGAAAAAAAAAGGAGATTAAATAAAATTTCACCCAATTAATCCCTTTTTCTCTATTTCCAAACCAGAAAAAAGAATCTACATTAAAAATTAACTTCCAAAACATAGTAAAATATAAAAATTTTTTTAAAAAATAATGGTGATCTGTACTAGGAAAAACTATCCCTTGCACCATCAAATCCTTCAATATAATTATCATTATCCTCCCTATTACTTCTAACTTGTCTAACTTCACCGATATCACCTAATTCGCTCTCATTTTCGTCCATCCTTCTCATACTAGAATATCTTCTTGGTAGATTTTCAACGCTATTATTCAAACTTTGTCTTGATCTTTCATCTGATAATTGACTAGATGCCGGACTTCCTCTAAAGACCATTAATCCACCACCTTCTCTGCTTTCTGTATTATCACTTCCATTATTAATATCATCTAAAGTCGAATCAGTCGTATATGGTGGTTCACCTGCTATTGCTATACTTATACTCCGACTTGCACTTTCACTTCCGTTTCCGATAGTATTATTATATTCAGCATAAGAAGTGGTGGGTATATTATCATCACCAACATTGCCAGTTAAATTATCTAATTCTACAACACAAACATTAGGAAAAGCACCTTCACTTCTTGTACTCCTATTTATCCCTACAGCCCATCCATCATCAAATCTTTGCTTGACTTCTATTATATCATTTAAAGATAATTCCAATTCATCAGGTAATTGTGCTGAATAAGGAAATACCACAATTACTAAATTTACTTCTTCCCCGCTTTCTCTTTCACTTCTCAAAACACCAGAATCGGAGTGCGGTGAGGATGTTTCCGTTAAAGGAGGCGAAGGCGTAGGTATATTTAAAGTTACATTTGGATTATAGTTATTTACATTTGAATTAAATCCTACACTTCTACTTGTATTAATATTATTATCATAATGAGAATTGTTATTAGCTCCTATAAGAGTTCCACTAATATCCAAATCAACACCTTCAGCACTTATGTTTGATAATAAACTTCCAGTACCAGTATTTGAAGGAGTATTGGGCGTTACGCTACTATGCGAACGTCTTCCAATCATTTCCGTTGATGCTCCGTATTGATTATTACCATCAACATTTGGAGGTCTGAAATAAAAATATGGAGTTGCAAAGAAACTGCTCCTATCTCCTTTTCCGTGTCGTTTTTTTACACAACAAAATATAATTACACCTAATACTAAACAACCTCCTACTATTGTACCCAATACTAGTGCTAATCTGCTCGCATTATTACTTTTGCCATCAAATGAAGCTTCTATACCTGATGTGTTGTTAGGCAAATTTGATGACGTTAAGATTGTCGGCGCAGAATCGCTTACCGATGGTGCATTCTGAAAACATTCTAATATATCTTTAGCCGTGTCACAACACGAATTTGAGTTATCGCTTTTGCAATACGAGCACAATCCCTTTGTATCATACTGAAATCCTAAATAAAAGAAATAGAAAAATTAACATCCGTTTGATATCTCTTATCTCATTTCATATAACGTACCACAATTAACTAGTTCATTTTCTTCTCCAGAAATACAATTTTCAGAGTCGTCAGCGGAATTTTGAGGATTTTCACACCATCTATTCAAATCTTCAAATTTCTCATCAATATTAAAAATTATCTCAGTAGTGCAAACGTTAGAACTGTAGGATATTTCTTGTAAAGATGCTAAATGATCTTTACAAGTTCGTTTGCACAATTTCCTTTCTTTTAACGAAGAATTATTACATATTTTACTTTGAGGTCCTTGCACAAGGTATGCACAAATCGTTGTCAGAGTATACCTTGCATAGACAGTAAAGCTTGATGCTATTTCAGAAGAGCACATTTCCACATTTAAAGAAGAACTTGCATCGTCTTTATATTTCCACTTAATATATTGAGTAATTACATAATTCATAATTAATTCATCAAATATGGTTATATTTTCTGCATTCAGTAGCCAATCAAAATTTGTATCAAAAATAGCTCCACTTGAGTTTTGAAAGGACGGTAATGATTGTGAAGAAGCTGAGGATATATAGTATTGTGAGAAAGCGGGACATGTTACTGTGTTAGTAAGTGGAAGGCATGGTGGTGCTTTTACTGCTTGAGAATAGCTCGCTAATGGATAAAAAGTTAAAAGGATTATAAGATTGAGGAGAATTATTTTGAATTTTAATTTTGATGACATTTCGTCAGTATAGGCATTTTTGATAGGAGTTATTGGTCGTTCAGTTTTAATAAAAAGGAGGGAGAGATAACTCTCAAAAATGGACACTCTTCTTAATTTCGGTTTACTAAAACTAAAAAATTATAAGAACCATTAAAAATTAGAATATTGTTAACTGAATTATTTTATGTAAATGATTTTAATTACTTACTTTTTTGTCAATAAATTTTTATATTTTCATTGTTCGTTATTCGAAATAATTTTATAATATATAAGAAAGTTATTATATATAAATATAAATACAAAAAAAAAAAAAATAAATAATTAAAAATTAAAAAAAAACAAAAAACAAAATAAATAAAAATAAAAAAAAAATAAAAAATAACAAGTTTCAAATAAAAGTTATCTTTTTATTAATTTGATTAAATAAAGGAAAAACTATATAAAATTTCTTTTTTTAAAAAACACTCTGAAAGGTAATAAAAACATAATAAGTATTTCACTTTGCATACTGGCAAAAATCCGGAATTTTAATCTTTTTCCTCACAAAAAAAGATACAGCAAAACTATACTTTTATTACCTAGTTACTATACTTTAAAAAAGTTTAAGCTTACTTCACACATACATTAGCATACATACATTCAAACGACAATTCGGTTTGGACGATTTATGAGTATACGAAAAGGAAAAAAAGAAAAGGATCCTTTGAGAAAAGTTGGTGTAAATGATAATTAATTTAAAAAAATTAGCGGAAAAATATATAAAGAACAATTTAGTTTATCAGATCCTTATTAGGAAATGTTCCCTTGAGGCGATTGTGTTCGTGCTTGTAATACAACTTCATAACCGATTTCGATACTTTTTAGTTTATAAAGATATATCTGATATTTATTATATTACAAAATAAGAAATTTGCGCGGGTTTACATACAATAAGAATAGAGACTTTTACGCCGTAATTCAAGTTTACTAGACGAGGCTTTTAAAAATATTATATTAGGAAATATCCGTAATTTCATCTTACGCAGCAAACACTTTCATTTTTAAAATTGTAAACTTAGTATAAAAGTAGAATTACAAAAGTAAAAAATAAATTGTTATTTGGTATATATCTACTATATCTACTGAGAAAAGCCTTACCTTTTTGTAAAAGTTGTTTTCCTTTTTGAAATTTAAAAAGGATCCCTTTTTTTCTTTACTGGTAAATCAACTGCGTATGCTTAAGAAAAGATTTGATTCGCTTGTACAACATATATACAGATTGCTTTGTAGTTTGTAATGTTTGTAATTTTGTTTCACAATATCTCTATAAATAAACACGTTATAATAAACGCGTATTTTTTCTTTTACCTGTTTTTTTAAAAATAATAATAATAATAATAATAATAATCATCTAATCAAAAATGAGCTTCGCGATTAATTTTATTATTGATCATCCTGATGACGAAAATCAAATAGAAAACGCATCTAATCTTAATAATTATTACTGGGATGATTTTTTTACTTCAGTTAATGAGATTTCAGATGAAGCTACTGGTCAAGTTTTTCAACTTCAAGAATCAGAACAAAAAGAACTTATTCCTAAAGAACTTGTAATAGAACACTCTCCAATTCCTAAGCTCCCAATAAATTTACCTTCTCCTTCTCCTTTATTGGAAGCAACTAAACTACCTCCATCAATAATTTTAGCTTCTCCTCCTTTACAACCACATTTATTATCATCAACTGCATCAAATATTTTACCGCCTATCATTCTACCTCCATTAACTCCCTTTGCTGTTAATATTCCTCCTCCAAAGAAAATAGAACTTCCAACTACTATTGCAATACCTCCTTCGGAAATATCAACTTCTCCTTTAAAAAAGACCCCAAAATCGCCTTTAAAATTTATAACACCAAAATTAATTCAAAGAAATTCTAAAGTTAGGCCAGATGAACAAGAATTAACGCGTCCATCTTCGCCAAAATCTCCAATTATGAATATTAACAATGTTGCTACTCCGGAATTTCCCTTAAATACACCGCCGGAACCAAAACCGGTGATTTTGATGAATCCGCCCAAGGAAAATCCGGAAAAAGAAGGATCGTTGGTAGATGAGATGCAAGTAAATTTAATAGAAACTTCTGAAAATTCACAAGATTCAGAAGAAAATCCTACCTTCGAGAAACTTAAAAATAAACAAGCTTGGATTAAAAGGATGCGCTTGAAATTTAGCGTAAGACCGGAATTTGAGATTACACAAAATATTTTGCACCCAGATGGTTCTTTAAATCAAGAGTATGGTATTAATTTTTTTACTCATTAATTGTTTTACGTATGTAAGATAGTTTATTTGATTGAATTTATTATGCAAAGTTATTTTCGACCTTCAAAAGGATCGATACCTCATATACAGCGTAAATGGTCAGATAAGGAACGTGTACTGCTTATTAAAGGTATAGAAAAATACGGCATTGGGCATTACAAGGAAATTTCCGATGAATTTTTGCCGGATTGGGTTTGTTAATGTTTATTTTATTATTTATTTGCATATGATTTTATCAATATTTATTATTGGAACTACATTTTCTTAAAGTCTGCACAAGATCTTCGCGTAAAAACGATGCGATTAATTGGAAGACAGAATTTACAACTTTATAAAGAGTGGAAAGGAGATGAAAATGCGATTAAAATTGAGTATGAGAAAAATAAAAATATTGGATTAAAAACAGGAATGTGGAAAGCTGGAACTTTAGTTTATGATGATAATGGGGTTGTCTTGAAAATGATTCAGGAAATGCCAGGTGATAGCAAAAAGAGGAAAAGAAATGGGCAAGATAATTTGGAAGGAGAAGAGATTGAAATTGATTAATTCTAATATTGTTAAGTAGACTTATTATTCTAGATAAGACAATATTAACATTAAACATCACCATATATTCAAAAATTGTTGCATTATACTTAAAACATCCATATCAGATTTAGGTACAAGAGTTCCAAATTAAACAACAATAATAATTTAATATTTGTTGTACATACAAATTTACACAAAATAAATTCTATTCAACTATTAAAAGTTTAAGTTGAAAATAATAAAAGTACAAAGAAATAAAATAAATCTTACTACAAATAAAAAAAAAACTCTTTTTTTTATTTAAAGGTAATGACCATAACCGCTTTCATCATCAGCACTCTGCGCAATCCAAAGTATAAAAGTACTAAATATGATGCGGGAAAAGTCATATATTAATAAATAAATAAAGAAAAGAATAATTTTAAATTATTATTTTACCTGAACATGACGGAAAGGTTTTGAATGATCAATGCAATTCCAAAATATGTATGTGGTGATTCAATTACAATATATTTAAGAATTAATATGGTCTGAAAGTTTAAAAATAATTAGCAAGTATCAAACAGGATTTCAAATAAGCCATAAATGTAAATAACCGAATATAATAAAATCAATAACACAGCTAAAGATCCAGTTTGATACATACAAAAGATCCGGCAAGTCCACCAGCCAATGCAGCGAAGCCCACAAATAAGAACAGGCGAGCATACATATTAACTTCACCACCGTATCCGTAAGATCCGTAAAAATTACCAGGCGTAAGATTAGATTTATTAATGAGATTAATACTATATTATTTATTTATTTATTTACAAAATATTTAAAACGTTACAAGAAAAAACACGAATCAAGCAAATTTTTTTTTTTAGAATACACAGATATATAATTATTACGTAGGTTAAATTCGTTAAAGGTGTGAATTTTTTTTAATTCACAATTCTTGAGGAAAAAAAAACTTACATTATCATTCCAATTGTACTAAGAATTCCACATATCCAGTCCTCAAAATTCATTACAGGAACTGTATCATCATCACTTTTCAAATAATTAGAATACACTACGGCATCAATAAAAAACCACCACCCTATTGCAAACTATTAATATATAAATAGATTAATTGTCTGTATGTTTGTATGAAAACTATTTCAAGTACATAAATAACTTTTAAATTTCTTATACCAAGCCCCCGGAAATATAGACCCCGGCTTCTCGTTTCTTTTCTGTTAAATGAGGTAAGGCTGGGATCGGGATGAGGCAAACACGCTGCCTTTCATTATCAAATAATTGTGAATGTGACATTTGTGTTTCAACGAAAAATGGATATATTTTTTTGAGATTCTCTATATTAAGCCTTTTCAATATTAAGATACAGAAGATCTACCATACTATATTAATAGTAGTATGGCACGCCAACTTGGACAAGTTAAATGCAAATTGTAAATCTTTTGGTGCAAATCTTTAATAAAAAAAGAAATGAATTTCCTTAAAAAGGATTAATGTGATGTAACCTACTCTATAAAAGGGAAATTTTGTACTTTTTAGATCGACTTTTCTTGGATGACATTTTATGACGGTGATCAGAAGGATCAGAGGATCAATTGATTCTTCAATGTTTACCACGAAAAAGCCATTTAAGGTATGTTAGCTCTCTTTTTTCGTTTCAAATTTCAAATATTAATTCTTGTTCTTAGACGGAATATGCCGTGGAAATGACTTGTAATTCATGCGTTGAGTCTGTAAAAAAGGTTTTAACTCAAATTCCGGGTAAATTTGTTTGAGATTATAGATCTTCCTCACCACATGAAGTATTTGTTAATAATTAATTTTTAAATATTTGTAGGAATTAACCGGTTTGATATTGACCTTAATGATCAAAAAGTCATTGTCGAAGGAACAGGTAGCGTAAAACTATAATTTAAATTAATCGAAATTTTTGAATATTATTTTTTGTCAATTGACAAATATAATATATTTAATTAGCGCCTCCTTCAGCTGTTTCAAAAAAATTAAAAGAAACAGGAAAGAAAGTAATTGTACGCGGGCAAGGCACTATTCAAGGTTAATTCTCATAAAAAGAACTTCATTTCTCGCGCGTAATTAAAATCATTGAAGAAAAATTTATTATTTAGGTCAACACGCTGGTGCAGCAGTTTGCATTTTTGATAATTATGCTTATACACCATTAGATCAAGGTGAAACTACACGATTAAAAAAACCACAAGGACTTGCTCGCTTAGTTCAAATAGACAACGATAATTGTTTGATTGATGTTACAATACAGGGGATATCTCCTGGGTATCACGGAATTCACATACATGAATTGGGTGACATTTCAAGAGGTTCTGAAAGTACTGGAAATCATTATAATCCAGATAATGTTGAACATGGAAATATTGAAAAAGGTCATGTTGGAGATCTTGGAAATATTTATGTTGATGAAAATGGTTGGGGAGATTTAGTGATCGAAAGTAATAGAGTTAAAGTATGGGATGTTATTGGGAGATCTATGGTCATTTCACATAAAAAAGATGATGAAGGAAAAGGAGATAACAATCAAAGTAAAATTGATGGAAATTCTGGTCCTGGAATTATTGCTGGAATTATTGCAAGATCTGCTGGTGCTTTTGAAAATACGAAGAAAGTATGTACTTGTTCTGGTCAAACTCTTTGGGAAGAAGCTAGAATTTATGACAAGTTAAATAAGTAGTGAGGCAAAGTATATGATAGTACTAATTTAATTTATTACTGAATTTGCCTGTAAACGAAAATAAATAAAACTTAGGAAATCAAAATTGTAGTAATATAATTCATATAATGCTGTAGAAAGATTTGCTAACGAGATATCTAATAAATAACCCTTTCCCTCAAGAATATTTAAAATCGTAATAGACCAATCAATCCTCTTGCAATTTTTTATCTTTATTTTGATAAACTTTCCAACATTCTTTAAAATTATTTAATTCTTTTTGGCATAATCTCCAATCTTTTTTGTCAGTAAAACATAGCTGTAATTCTTCATTTTCTTTTGCGCAACCAGTTTTACTTATTCTTTCTTCATATTCATCAGGTTCATCTATAGTTTTAGTTATATTTTGCGGAGAGTGTGAAAATTTATTTTTTGCGTAATCCATAATTTATGAGAGAGTAAAGGTCGTAAAAATGAAATCAACCTTACAGTGTGTTACCTCTATACTCAACTTTTAGAAAAAATAATTCAATTAAATAAAAAAAGTGTACTATATTCATTAAAAGAATCGTAAAAAAAAAGAGACAGATTATAATAAATTACTGGCACGTGATCAATTTTCCGATCATATCTAAAATTGATAGATTAATTTATCAAGTTTGATTATAGTTAAAAGAGAATCATGTGTACGATATTAACGTACGCACTGGCCGGAGTTAAGTGTAAAACTATCACGTGCAAGTGCATAATTTCTAAACTCTGTTTGGATGTACGTACAACACCTCATGAATATAATTTTTTAAGTTCTATATTGAATTTTGTAAAGTTGACTTTATTAAGAAATTGGTATTCAAAATCTCCATTTTTTCTCTAAGTAAACTTACAAATATGCGTGTAGGGTTTGATTTTAGAAACTGCATAGTGCTTTTACTAAGTTTTATTCGAAAATATAGAACATGAAATTTTTATAATTTTTAAATCAATGGTTATAAATCATGTGATTGGTACCTATTAATGTAATATTGTAAATTATAATCATTTTTTCATTATTTTACTTAACCAATATTTATTTTAAAAGAAATTAATCATGAACATTTAAAAATTATTGGGTAACTTTTGTAAAAAGTTTTTTTTTAGCTGATTGGATTGTTACTATAAGCTGTTCTTTGGATGAACATTCATTTAAATATTTTAATTATTGATCAGCTCGTACTCTCGTAGCTCATCTATCAATCAAATGTCAAATAAAATAATGATCGTATGTTTAGTAAATAATTAAAGCGCATATGAAATGGTAAATCAAATAAAAATAATAATTATTAACCATATGAAAATACGAATTTTTACCAAAAACAGCCTCATACATCAAATTCCAAATGTCAAGATCCGCATTCATATGAAAAAATTGACACGAAAATTTACACATGTTTGTTTTATGACTGATTAACACATGAATACTGACTTCATTCTGACGCGGACAAAAGTCTATTATTAGATTTAGTTAAATATTTTCCGAATACATTGAACACATCAATTCCCACGTTTGATTCTTTAATGATTCGTTAATTGCCACTCAAATGGTTGCCAAAAAAATCTTAACCATTTTTTTTTAAAAATGTAAATTTACTACAAACTGTTGTAAACTGATTTTTAAATAAAAAAGTGTAAACAGAATAAAAACAGACTTTTGTCCGAAAATAGAATAAAATGGGGGTTTTGGGGCGGTAGATCTCGTAATAATCGCGTGAATCTTAAATGAGCATCGGCTCGTGGTCTTTTTTTTTGCAATTTGGAATGATGAAAATCCACTTTATAAAAGGACGCGAAAAACCCCGTTTCATAAAAAAAAAACTCTTGAAAATTTGATTTTTTTTTCATTCTTTTTTTTTATAAATAAAATCAAAATGGCTGCTGCGCCAGTAAAAAAACCCAATGATTCTTCGCTTCCCAGTAGTTTTAACGATGATATACAAAAGCAAAAATACATTAATAAAAAACAATCCCATGCAGGTAATGAGGCTTGGTGGATGAATGGAGCTTTCGTTATCTTCGTACATATAGTTTCACTTCTTTCATTTTTAACATATACTGCGGATAGAAAAACATGGGTTATGACCTTTGTGATATGCCAATTGGCAATGTTTGGGTAAACTATTAAAAATTTTAAATTATTTATAAATTGATATCCAAGTTCCAAAATTTAATTACTGTTCTGCTTATATTTTAAAAGAATTACTGTTGGATATCATCGATTATGGAGTCACCGAGCATACGAAGCCGAGCTTCCCTTACGTGTTGTTTTAGGCATATTAGGTACACTTGGATTCCAAGGATCCATCAAGTGGTGGGTTCTTCGCCACAGATTACATCATAGGTATGAATCATTCCCTTTTCATATTTCTATACATAAACATAATATTAATTTCTATCTCATTTTAATTAAATTTAGATGGACAGATACGGAACATGATCCCTATTCGGCAGCAAAAGGATTTTGGTTTTCCCACATGGGCTGGATTTTCAAGAAACCACATTACCCACGCTTGAAATTAATTGACGCATCTGATCTTAATGCAGATCCTGTAGTAAGATTCCAGCATAAATATTATGTACTTTTGGCGTTTAGCGTTGGATTAGGAGTTCCTACTATGATCGCCTCGTTATGGGGAGATGCCCTCGGCGGATTCTTATTCGGTGGTATCCTAAGTCGTACTATTATTTGGCACTCAACTTTTTGCATTAATAGTTTTGCACATTGGGCTGGCGAGCAACTTTATTCTAATGAAGTTTCTGCACGTGGAAACTTATTACTTGCCTTAATGACTCACGGTGAAGGGTATCACAACTTTGTAGGTTTTTGAAATGTTCACTTCACTACTTTTTAGATGTGTAAAGTCTTATTAACATGAAATTTGTTTTTTATACAATTTTTGTATACATAGCATCATGAATTTCCGAAGGATTTCCGAAATGGATACCGTTTATTTGATTGGGATCCCTCAAAATGGATTATATTTACTCTACATAAATTAACAAACCAAGTTCCAAAAGTATCTCGTGTTCCTGAAAATGAAGTTCGCAAAGCAATGGTAAATATGGAAATTATTAAAGCCCAAGAAAAATGTAAAAAATACGATTGGGGAATTGATCCATCCTCATTGCCCGTCATCACTTACGAGCAGTATAAACAAAAACAAGAACAAGAAGGAAAAGAATGGATATTAGTTGATGAATTTGTGTTGGATGTTTCGTCATTTAAGGATGATCATCCTGGTGGTGCAAAAATTTTGAAGAATTATTATGGTAAAGACTCCACTAAAGCATTCTATGGTGGTTTGAATGATCATTCTAAAGCTGCCAATACCATGACGGCTATGTTTAGAGTTGCCAAAATCGAGAAGAATCAAAAGGAAGAATAGAACAATATTTACCAATTATATTTTTTAAACATAAAATCTTGTAACTTTATTTTAAACTAATAATAGTACAATAGTGATATCATTTAATCAATAAAACAATAAACAAATATTTTTATACTATAACTGAATTTATTTATTTTATGTCAATTTATACTATATAAACTGATCAACATTTACTTTAATGAAATGCCAATTCACGTGATTAAGCATATTCTGCGAGACGATAATTTCTATTTATGTGTGACATTACATCACTTTGAGCAATTACGAGAATTCAATTTTTTTAAACCCGAATTTTTTTTTTCTCGTTAATTAAAAAATAAAATATGGATAATAGCGGGGATAAAGACGACATTCAAGTTCCAGAATCTAAAAAAAATGAATTTAGTGGTTTTTTGAAAACTCTCTCTACTTTCACTGGCGATATCTACAGTCTAACGTGCCCCAGTTTTCTTTTATCAGGCGTTTCAACACTAGAATATGGGTAAGCTAAGCTACTTTCTTATATAAAAGTTAAATTTATTTTTAACTTGTTTAAAATTTCTAAACGATAGACAATATTGGGCAGACTATCCTGAATATTTTGCTGCTATCTCTCAACCAGCTGAAGAATTGGAAAGAGCTGTTGCCGTGTTAAGATGGTATATAAGTACTTTATATGGTTCTTTTGCATCAAGAAAAGACAAAGATAAAATCGAAAAAAAGCCGTTCAATCCTATTCTTGGTAAGGTATTTTTTTTTTAGTTATCAAAAAATCAATCACGTCTACTTCTTCCCTTATATCCCTCTTGTTAAATTATAGGTGAACAATTTTTGGCAAGATGGGATGATAGAAATGGATCCGGTGAAACTATATTGTTTTCAGAACAAGTAAGTCATCATCCACCAATCTCAGCAGTTTATCTTGAAAACCAAAAAGCAGGTGTTTCAGCAAATGGACATAGTATGTATATTGTTTATTTTACTTCTTACGGGAAATCATTTTTTAAGAGATCTCTACTTTTTTATTCAGCCGGACAGAAAAGTTCTTTCAAGGCAACTGCAGCTCGAATTGATGTCATACAAGTAGGTCATGTAATAGTTCGTATGAGAGATCATCCAGAGAAATATTTAATTACTTTGCCATCTTTACAAATTCTTGGATTATGGAGAGGGGCTCCTTACGTAGAATTGAGGTTTGTTTAAATAAAAAGGTTTATCGTTTTTTTTTTCAATTAATAAATTTGTAATTTTTTTTTTTTATTTTGTGTCCTTCTTTATAGCGGAACTAGCGTGATTCAATCTAATAATTATAATATTTTAATAGAATTTAGTGGAAAGGGATGGCTATCGGGGGATAAACACACTTTTAATGGAGTAGTGCGCAAAAATGGATCAAAAGAGCAACTTTATGTCGCTACTGGCACTTGGTCAGGAAAATCTATCTTAGAAAATTGTAGAAATAATGAAAAAACAATCTTCTTAGATATACAAGGCTCTCAAAGAGCGGTTCCTATAATTACACCAGAAGAGGATCAAAATGCTTTGGAAAGTAGAAAATTGTGGAAATATGTATCACAAGCTATTGACTCAGGAGATTTTGCTACGGCTTCTAAACTAAAAGTATGTGAAACATTCTTTGTTTTAAAAATATATATATTTAGAACTTTTTTATTTATAATTTTTATTAATTTATGTAGGCCGAGATTGAACAACGTCAGCGTGATAAAGTTAAAAATGGTGAAGAAACAATCCTTCAATACTTTGATTGGGTAGAAGATGATCAAGTGTTTTTGAACCTTAATAATTTAATTAATAACAAATATCATATAGAAGAAAAATATAGGGAGAAAGGTAGCTGGGTATTTAAGAAGTTATCATTTGTACATTAATGATATTAATTTATAATTATTGGTTTAATTGTAAAATATACCTATTGATGTTACAACGCTCCTCTTACACCGTTTACGAATAAATTTGTCTGCAAAATTTCAAAAATAAGGTAATAATCACGCAGAATACCACATGATTTCTTATATATTAAATATTTTTATATTTGTTTTATTTCAATAGAATTTATTTTTTTATATATTTTACTTAAATTAAAATCCCTAAAATGGGTTAAATTAACAAGTCACAACTAGGTTTCTAACTATATAAAGATCGTAGTATATATTTACCTATTACTTGTTAAGTAATATTTTTAATTATAAAAGCAACATAATATAATAATTTTTAAATATCTATTTAAATTATAATAAATTTATTTATGATTTTATATTATTTCTCCTAAAGGTAAAATCAATCATTTTATTTACTATTTAGATAACTTTAGAACAAATAAATAAAAAAAAACCAATTTATAATTAATTTTTAGTTACTTGATAACCAATCTCATTCTTTTAATCTTCTTTATTTAAATTACAGATTTCTTTCTACTAATATAATATTTTTTTTTTTTTTTTGACTTCTCTTAAAGAAAGTAGCATAACAATATATTTAATTGCCATTACTAAATATAATTAACCATTCTCAAATTATGCAAATTTTTATTTTTATTTATACAGTGTAAAAAAGTGGTTATTACTGGATATAATAAATCTGCTATAAAATGAGATTGCTATATTTACAGTATATATCAAACTGTAATGTATTAGTTAAAATTAAAGGAATGTAAACATAAATTTATTGTATTAATAAAAATTTCCTAAACAACAAATTTATGTGAAACTTGATTTCAAAGATGTTATAAAAACTCTCGGTTCTCGTTTTCGATGTAAACAAGTTCACCATGTGCTTTTTTAAAATGATTTTGGCCGGCATTACGTGTAAAATTGGGCATATTATTATAATTCACTATATGAACGTATTACAACATTATTTAATATCAACATTATTTATAACAAAGAAATCGTTCTCAAATAATAAAAGCCATATTATTTTGGAATAATTGATTCCTATTTTGTTTCGATTGCAATAAGCAGGTAACATTCTATAAATTTTATTTCATTAATAAAGATATTTTTCTAAATATTATAATGCTATATACAAACCAAAATAAATTCTATTAAACCAACTTATTAATGTGAATATAGTTAAAATATTTTTTTTTTAAAAAAAAAATAAAAAAAATAAAAATAAAAATAAAAAACTCACATCTAAAAATCATTAAATTTTTTATTCAACTATTTTTTGATTATCTTCATCTTTCTCATTTTCTTCATTTGGTGATGGCTGCTTAATTTGCGTTTGTGTGGATTGTTCTCCATAAGTTTCCGGTTGTAAATGTTGATCCTCATTTTCAATCCTTGGTTGTTTTGACTTTTCTTTTTTTGAGGAAGTAAAATCCGTGCTCGAGCAACCTCTGCGGAAAAATAAAATTTCAACACTTTCTAAATAAGACAGACCAAAAAAAATAATAGAATTAACTTTAAAAATTACCTGCAACCGCATAAAACACATTCAACTATGCGTCCTTCTTCCAATTTCGACTTTGGTACGCGACAGATACACGTAGTGCCAAAATTAGTATCTTTAGGTTGAATGCATCGTAAACAGCAGAGGCGTTCAAATCCCGGCTATAAACCAATTTTAGGGAATAATTAGAACCATAAATGCATAAAGCAATAATAATAAATAAATACAAACCTTTTTCCATTTGGCAATCAAATTACCATCGGCATATCCATGTTTTAAACAGTAATCATAAACATCTTTTGAAATGGCCTCTCGTTTGTAGTATAGATCATAAATGTAACGTGATCTTTGATGGTGTAAACGAAAAATAGGCCACAAAGATTCCACACGACGTTTTCCTTCGTGTGGCTCATTTTCAGCTATTTTGTAAAACAAATTAACTTGATAGAAAATAAATATATCAAATATTAATAAACTAATATTACCGTCTTTCATTTTTCGGGCAAATTCTTGCAATGTTTCTTCGATATCTTCAAAACCTTCTGGAGGTTTTTTTGTTCGTGAATGTCTAATTTTTGGCATCTTTTTGTGAGAGTATTTTTATTGTACTATACAAAGTATACATAACACTTATTAAAAGGAAATTAATATCACGTGATAGTGCATGACGATTTTGACCCCCGTTATAATTTTATAAATTTTATTTTTTATTATCTGTTTATATTGGTTTAAATATGTCAAATTTCAGAATTTATCATGTGACTAAATATACGAAATTTATGCTATTCTGATTGTTCACGACCACGGCCATAACCACCTCTAAATTCAGGCTTAAAGTCACCAGAAGCTCCTTCTTTTTTGCCTTCACCATCATCACGACGGCGATAATCACGATCACCACGACCTGCTGTACGATAAGAACTTCCATCTCTACCTTCTCCCTCTTTTTTACAAATTAATCATAAAATAATTAAAATCGGAATTTATCATTTAAATCAAATCATAACATAACATATTAACATACCAGGGCGTGGCCTTGCAGCGGGCCTAGGTTTCTTGAAAGTAGCTGGAACAATTTCTTGAGGCAGATGTAAATATTCTCTTAAATACTCAATGCCTTTATCTGTCAAAGAGTAATAATAATATTGCCATGAGAATTGTGTATTCACAAATCCTCTTGAGTTTAAGCTTTGGCAAGCTTTAATCACGTGTAAATTAGGTACTTCAATGTCTTGATGTTTAGGGGCATTGAAATCTTTCTTCGCAACTAAAACGCCCTCTGAAATAATTATCATACAATTTTAGGTTAATAAAAAATAAACAAATCAGAAACAATTTGAAAAAAAATTGACCTTTGAAAAGATTTTCATAGATCAGTTTACGATTTTTCTTTGGAATAAGCATCTTCGTGTCTTATCTATTTATAATTATATTCAATTTATTTTTCGAATATAAAACTTCAAACGGATGGTTTTTGATCAAAAAAAAAAACGTTCAATAATATTTCTGTTACACGTTACCTAGTTTAAACCAATCATATTCTTGATCTAAATAATTGATCAACGTCGAAAAAATATTTTTTTTTTTTGTCTTAATAATGTCCGCGACATTTGGGACATTTGCGAAAGCAGGCTCTTGGGATACTTTAGAGCCTAAATTGAGTCCTTTTATGTGAGTTGAAAGTCCGCATTTCTTATTAATATAGGCAGCAACTAACAATACTTTTATCTTTAGTTTAGAAACTTTAGCGACTTTAGGATTTTCAG
The DNA here is from genome assembly GCA_021464525.1 of Rhizophagus sp. LPA8_4_AMF. NCBI lineage: Eukaryota > Fungi > Glomeromycota > Glomeromycetes > Glomerales > Glomeraceae > Rhizophagus > Rhizophagus sp. LPA8_4_AMF. Next base: position 4,963 of record JADRCO010000219.1, on the reverse strand, counting down.
AAATGACCCCTGTTCAAGCAAGTGCTATTCCATTGTTTATGAAAAATAAAGACGTAGTGATTGAGGTATGTTCAAGAGATATATTTATTATAAAGGTTTTATTTTAAACTATATGTACTGTATAGGCTGTAACGGGCTCTGGTAAAACTCTTTCATTTGTTATTCCAATAATTGAAAAATTAACTCGAAAAAAACGACTAGCAAAAAATGAAATAGGTGCTATGGTTATTACTCCAACAAGGTAGAATTGATTGAGCTAATATTTCCTCTTTTTCTTTTGTTTAATAAAATATACTAAAATAATTAATAAATCGGTAAAGAGAGCTTGCACAACAAATATCCTCAGTATTTTCTATATTTCTTAAAGACCCCTCTTTACCAAAACACGCACTTACCATCGGAGGTACTACTACACTTCATGACGATATTGCTGAGTTTAAAGAATTGGGCCCGGATATTCTTATTGGGACACCGGGACGACTGCGGGATTTACTAATTGGAAAAGGAAGCGAAAAAAGTGTTGTAAATACTAAAGAACTAGAAATACTAGTATTAGATGAAGCTGATAGATTATTAGATATGGGATTCTCGCAAACGTTAGATAACATCATTACACATTTACCAAAACAAAGACGAACAGGATTATTTTCTGCGACAATGACCGATTCTATTTCTGAGATCGTTCGTGTAGGATTAAGAAACCCAGTGAAAGTTGTTGTTAAAGTTGAAGATATTATCTCAAAGGATGAACAAAGGACACCGTTAACGTAAGATTTATATATAACATACAAATTTGTCGAAACCCTTATATTTAATTTCTAAAAATTTTTTTATTATGATAAAAGATTGGATATCGGATGTATAGTATGTGAACCACACCAAAAATTAGCTCAGCTGATACGAATAATAAACCGTGAAAAAACTACAAAAAAATATATTGTCTATTATGCTACTTGTGCCTGTGTTGATTATTTTTATAAAGTACATATTTAAATTTTATTTTCTTATTTTAGAGAATTATAATAATTTAAAATTTATTTTATAACTTATTAGATATTATCAAAGTTGCCACAATTAAAAGGAATATCTATCCATTCGCTACATGGAAAAATGGATACAAAGAGACGAACAGCTACATATCAGTCATTTATTGGCCTTCCGGCAACATCAAAAGCTCTTTTATTGTGTACTGATGTTGCCGCAAGAGGTTTAGATATGCCTGACGTTGGTTTCATTATACAAATGGATCCACCACAAGACCCAAAAGTTTTTTCCCATCGTTGCGGTAGAACTGCAAGAGCTGGAAAAAAAGGAAAAGCTATCTTATTATTGGTTAAAGGAAGGGAAGAAGTTTACGTAGGTATGTTATTATTATTTATTAAGCTTTACACTCAAGTTTTAATGATTTTACGTGTATAATTTAGATTTTTTAAAAATCCGAAAAATTCCCACACGACTTCTTTCTTATATTTTACCTGATAATAGTAATAACATTGTAACGCAAGATACTATCGATGAAGAAAATGATAATCTCCTGAAACAAGTTCAGGACATTGTTTTAGCGGATCGAGATTTACATGATAAGGTAGTTTGTGAAGATAAATAGACATTTGAATTAATCGACTTCTTTTAATCTATTTATATTAATACTTTCTTAAAAGGGTACGAAAGCCTTCGTTTCGTACGTTCGTTTCTATACAAAACATGACGCTAGTTACATATTTCGCTTGAAAGATTTAGATCTGGGTAAAGTTGCTAAAGGTTACGGTCTATTACGGGTAATTACAATGCTTATTATTTACGTTGATATTTGTTCCTTAGTAATAGTTAATTGGAACTTTCTAGTTACCGAAAATGCCCGAATTAAAAGATTGCAAAATTAATGACTTTGAAGAAATCTCCGTAAATGTACTTTAAACGTATTTGTTTCTTTTTTTTTTCCTTTTAAACGTAATGGGATTTATGTTTTTTTTTGTTTCTAGATGGATGAATATAAATATGCTGATAAATCACGCGAAAAAAAGAGAAGGCAAAAGTTAATAGAAGAAAAACTAAAATATGCCACGCAATCAGATAAGATACATAAACGTCGACAACTTCCAAAGGGTTCTTGGTCTGCTAAGAAATTAGCAAAGCAGCGCAAAGCGGAACGTAAATTTAAGAAGGCCAAAAAGAAAGAATTTCTTAAAAAAAGAAATTCTGATGGTATGATTGACGATGAATGGAAAGAACTACAAAAAGAAGAACGATTAGCAAAGAAGTTAAAAAAGGGAAAAATCAAAAAAGAAGAATTTGAGGAATTTGAAAAGGAATTCGGGTTAAATAACGAGTTAGATTAGTTATCTAGTTCTAGTCGTAAATTACCCACAACACGGTCGTGTGACCGCTAAACGTTGTCCGCTTTTGTCTTTCATTTTTCGTAAACATAAGAACCTTCATAGGTGATGAATAGTTGCTCACCCATGGTTATAACCAGAAATGTCCCTAATAAAGTTAATGAAAAAAATGTTACCTAAAGGGTAGTAGAGTCATGTAAATAAACTAAATCACATGATTTTGAATTAATTAACTTTAAGATTGGCGATGCTGCGATGCTACGATGCTACCATATTTTGGTTAACAAATAAACATTATAAGGATCTACACATTTTTGGCGGGAAATAAAATATAAATAGAAATGTTTATAAAATCACATAAATCTTAGCCTTATTTCAATTATTTCAAGAACGTTTACTAATGCCAATAGAAGATCCACGCTTGCGTTTACGACGGGCTGCCCGCGAAGGTAACCTTGATCTTATAAAACGACTTCTTGCAAAAACAAACATGCAAAATCCTGACCCCGAAAATGGATGGTATGTGAAATAATGTATTTATTGTTTTTTTACCGAGAAAAATACTCATAAATCTCTCTAAAGGACGACCTTAATGTATGCTACAAGTTGCAGACATGATTATGTCGTTGAATACCTTCTTCAACAAGGACATGATGATTTAGAGCTTTCCAGAGTATGTCATTAAATATTATTTATATAATTTTTTACCAGTTTATTTATTAACATTATAATACAAATTCTCTAAGGACTTTGAAAATAACACTATACTAATGATAGCTGCAAAATATAATTCTTTGGAGGTAATTATTAAAAGTCATTTATGGCAATTATTATATATTACCTATTTTTTAATTTAATTTTTTTCTTTTCCTGAAATTTCTCCGCACAGATTTTGAAAATATATGCTACACTTTTTCCTAGCAGTGTTAATATGGTTAATAAGCAAGGACAGACAGCTCTTATATTTGCTTCCAAACTTGGTAATCTTGATGCAATTAAAGTAGTTATTTGTTTTATAAGAGATTTTTTTTTTTAATTTTTATTATTAATTATATTATTACATTATTTAGTTATTGTTAGAATTTGATGCAGATATTAATCAAACAGATTTTGACGGGAATACTGCTTTACATTAGTAAGTATTAATTAATTTAACTTTAATAATTCAATAGTTTAATTAATTTTAATTATCATTCTTATTATTTTTAATTTAGTGCTGCAGCTTGGAATCAATTTCAAGTAAATATATTGTTATTTAGATGTTTGTTTAATAAATACATTCAAAATATTATAATTTATTCTTTTATTTAAGGCAGTAACGATGCTAATTGAGCATGGTTGTCAATTTGCCAGCAAAAATCTTTCTGGATGGACTGCATTAGACTATTCATACTCAATGGATATGAAGGCACATTTACAAGAATGTGCTCGTACTTATCACGAAGAAACAAAAAATAACAGAAAACGCAACCTCAAAATTACCGTTGATTCAATTATATCACTTGATTCAATACCAGTAACAACTCGATCTGCCACCTTTCCATTAGCAAAAGCAAATATTGAATTAACACTGGAAAATAACAATCAAGGAAATTATTCCTACTCAAGTGGTTCTTTATCACCAAATGATTTGAATCTAATAAAAAGAAAAGAATCTTTACCATGGTAATTTCTTTATATAATTAAATAATTATAGATTTTGTAGATAATTTAGTTATAATTTAATCACAAAGTTTTAAGTAAAATATATAATATAGAATTAATTATCTAGTAATATATAAAATAGAAATTTTGAAAACATTAAATTTATAATATAATATATATATATAAAATGAGGAAACACCAAGATTATTTTTATTTTATAATTTATCCAAATAAAATTTATTTTTTTCTTTTTATTATCTGCTAAATAGTTTTTTGTTTAATAATATAATCTTGTTTATTTAAAATAAAGTTTTTAAAAGTACAAATTTATACTTGTCATTTTGTCAATAATAAGTACAAAGTAAATTAAATACAAAATAATAAAATTATTTAAAATAAACTACCTTTCTAAATGGAAAAGACTAACCAGTTACCATACAAATTATATAAATATACCCTTAAATCTGTTATAATAATTATAGTTAAGAAAATATTAAAAATCCTTTCAATCTCTTTCAAATTGAAATATATAATAAAATCTATAAATATTTTATATTAACTATAATCTATTACTATATAATCTATTACTATATTACATTTTATTATTAATAAAATTATTTGTATTTAATTATTTGGGTAAATTTAGATCTAGCTCCCCTGTGTAATGCTTAAATCTCACATCCCCCTCTGTGTAATACTTAAATCTCACATGATTTAAAATTTAAAATTTTATTGGCTAATTTTTCAATTTTATTTGATTAATGACAGCCGATAAAAATTATCATAGTAATAAAAAACAAGAAAAAAAAATCAAACTCATAATAAAATATAAAAATGAAATGTGGAAATTACAAAGTGTTTCTAAAAAGAAAAAAAAAAGAATTTATGTACCCCTACTTATCTAAATACAAGTAGTAATACAAGTCCAGTTCATATATTCGTTCTGACAACCTAAAAAAGAAAGAGAACAAAAAAAAATGTTA
>JADRCO010000218.1:0-42475 GCA_021464525.1 Rhizophagus sp. LPA8_4_AMF | reverse complement strand
GGATAAACGGTACCGGTATATCCACTCCATAAATACGCCCTTCCATCATTATTAACAATGGCTGTTAAACAACATTTTCTATCCGTATTAATAATTCCAGTTATTTTTGGAATACTCCAACTAACCCTGTGTGAATCAAATGTATAAACCAATTCCATTTCTGTATTAGGTGTGGATCCCCCGTATAAAAATAATGTATCATTATTTACACCGCCTTTAAATGCTGTTGCAGAATGATGTGCTGGAACCATACTAGTCTTCGTTAAGTTTTGCCATGATAATTCTTGAGTATTAAATGAAACCGAAACATCAAGATATATAAATTCTTTTATTATTGTATCGTTAAAACCTTGTCCACCCAAAATATACAATTTATTATCGATGTGTGTAGCAGTATGATGACTATATACACTGGGTGTCAGTTGACAATTTACTTTAACTAATACTTGTATTAGTATCCATAATATGAAGTAAACTGGAGAATTTCTTGACATAATTGTATTATATTTAATAAGTAGAAACAAATATTTAAGAGAAAATATTTATTTGCATTTTTAAAAAAAGAAATTTTACGGTTTTAAATTTTTAGCGTTACACTTGGTATTAAAAACATAGAACGGATCAAAATATTCAAATTATTTATTTTCACAATAAATAATTAATCACAAATGTATTGCACTTCAGTGTGACATAAAATCATAAGATATTAAAAGATGATTCTTTTTTTATGAGCAAATTCAATAATGTTAAAACGTTACCCAAATAAATAATTAAAAATTAAACTGTGTAAAAAAGATGATCCAAATCATCCAATAAGAAATAATTCTTTCGATCAACAAGAATGATCTTAAATTCTTAATACCTTAAACCCAAATAAATATGCAGTGTTAACATGAATTCAAAAGTAGACGACTTAAATTTCTGTTTTGAAAGTTAAGAATTTATATTTCAAAAAAAAAAAAAAAAAAAAAATCTTGAAACTATGAATTTTTCTTGCCGATGAAAGCCTTGCGATTACATAAGCTTCATGAATATTTAAATTTAAAAATAAAAAAAACAAATAGTATAACAATTGAATTAACTTTCACTTTTTGCATGAAAATTGATATATAGTTGATAAAGTTTTTCAAAGTTGCATAAGAATCAAGATCCTTAACAATAACAAGAGAACGAATAATAGTTTCTATTTAAAATTCCTATATCAAGTAATATTATAATGAACTGGCATCTGCATATTTGTTATTATATTTATTAAATATTCAGTATATTATTGGACGGGATACATATGGGCTCACTTGATGATCGACATTCCGATCATCAAGTGAGCCCATATGCGGTCACATAATTGGATGAAATGGTCACGTAGCAATTTTCACCAATCAGTGAAGGGCTGTGACCGGCATACGGTGCATTAATTATCATAAATAAGTTTGTATTTAACTTTCTATTAATTTTATTTTATGCTATTTTTAATCCATTTTATAAACTATATTTAAATTTTTCCTATAAAAATTTTCATTTACGCCATTTTTTTTTTACTCACCTTATTTCTTGTTGTCCCGAATCTTTTCCGGTTAGTGATCATCTGACCAAATATATTGCCAGTTTTATAAAAATGATTTTTACTACAGGTGATCGTAATTTTTTTTTACGTAGAGAAAAATATTATTTATGTTTATTACGTTTAATAGAATATTTGTTCAATCAATCAAATCACATTTCAAAAATGACAAAATCCATTTTATAGAACCACTTTCATGGTTCATTTTCATAAAAAAAAATCGAAAGAATTTTTTTCTAAAATAAGCTTCTTAAAACAGAATTCACAATGTTTCCTAAGAACTATGAAAAAAAAGGTAAAAAAAAATTTTTTTTCAAATTCTGGATTAAACATTTATTTTGAAATAGTGGTGTAACACGTGATTAAGGCAAAAAAAAATTCTGTAAAAAGGCTTCTGATATTAAATGAGTATTAAATGTATTAAATGTATTTTAATATGTCTATGCACAAAGTATTTCATAATTTAAAAAACCACCGATTTTTTATAAATTCACCGTTATATGTAATTATCGCCAGATATTAATTCGCAGTAATACTTATGCATTTCTAAATATGAAGGCGTATAAAGAATGAATTTCATCTATGTTGATTTCACGATGTACTTTATTATCTAATACAATGCTTTGAATTATGAACCACTTGTAAAACATGGTGATTATCACCTTATAAATTTTCAAATAAAATTGATATATGAATTTTGACTTCGAAATCAATCTTGAAAAAAACTACTGCTACAAAATAAATAGCCACACCAAAGATGAAAATATTACCATGTATTTTAAAATTTACAAGATTAAAACCAGTTATCGTCTGGAGGACTATCTCGTACGCAAATCTGTGTTATCCATGCATTTTCTTTTTTTAGATAATGATCTCAACCAGAAGATCCTACTTTTGCTAAATATATTATTGTGGAGTCGACTTGCTTTTAAATTAATGACCCGTGACCCGCATGACCCGAATCACCCGACCCGATAGGTCGAGTCATAAATCGGGTTTTCCTGATCGACCCGGATATTTTTAGTTATACTTTGCAATTTTCGTTATAAATGATAATTTTAGATTGAGGAAGTCACAAAGCAACGCCCAATTATAAATAAAAATAAAATATTATTTTTTTTTATTACTAAACCAAAAAAAAAACTACCTATCAAAATATTAAAATTTTATTCGATAAATAAATATGTACGGTCGAAATCATTATTGGTCAAAAAATTCTGCATGCAAACTTTTAATTTAAACAAGGAAATCTATTGTCTTGTTACGCCCTAAATTTTTTGGTTAGTAAAAATTTTTCGAAAAATTTTTTAATCAATGAACCCAATATGAAAGTTCCTATTTAAGTAATTCTTTTATTTCCACATTAAAGAACAATGGTTTTTTGGATATTATTTTATACCTTCGACAACAATATAAAAAAAGGGTTATACAAATTTCCTTATATATTCATTTACTTTTAAAATTGCATTATCAAGAAAAGCTTAACTTTAAAAAATAAACCTGAAACTTTATAAATAAATAATAATTTAGTAGAACGTCGGTAAATAAATAATAAATAAATAAAAATAAATAAGTAAATAAATAAGTAAAAATAAATAAAATAAATAAATAAGTAAAATAAAAAATACATAATTAATTAAAATACATAAAATAAAAATACATAATTAATTAAATAATACCATTTTTTTTTAACTAAAATATTTTACTATAAGTTGATCAATAAAATGAATCATATGTATTAAATCGTATTAGACATTTACCATTACAGATTACACACGATCCAATTGTATATCAATTTTTTAATGAATATATCTTCTAATAAAGTTGATTAAATTATGACAACGTCCACCTAATAAAAATCTCTAAGCCACATTTAATTCTTTCAATGACAATTGTTTAGAAAAAATTTTTTAATTTTGGCGAAAAAAATAAAATAGCTATAAATAGTTATATCTGATATGTGCGAACTGACTAAATACAAAGATGATTCATTCAACATTTTTTCCATTTTTTTTCGTGAGAAGGAAAAGAAAAATTGTCAAAGGACAAATTTAGTTGTTTAAAAAAGTCTTTTATGAAGAATAGTCAATAACACATCATCTATTACACACGCTTGTGCATTGATTTCGTTGATGATTACAAGATATTTTTAAGTGGATTGTTTCCTGTTAACCTCAAAACTTCCCTAGTTAAACTTTGAATTTGCCTTACCAAATTCACAAAGTTTTCTGCTAGTTCATCAACATATTGCTCTTTAATTGGTTTATCAAATATGTTTTCATTTCTGTATTACTTGCAACATTTTAATATAAGTAAGTTGCATAGTATCGACCATGTCGTGTGCATTATATTGAAAAAATATGTGATTTAATTAATATATTTAATAATAAATTCAATACAACTCATTAATATAATAGTAATTGTTCTCTACATACAGAATTAATACGTGAGCCATATATACCATGTAGTTAGTTTTTATATACATCTACGTTCTTAAGCGATCCTAGTAACGCCAAAAAGTTCGTAATGGCTAGCATTATATTAGCTAATATAAAAATACACCAAAACCGTGAAATTCTTTCGAGTGTAGTTCGTTTCATAATAGAAAATTGCATAATTAGGAATACGTGATAAGTTTCCTTAAAAATGCTTTTTTTTGGCAGACAAAATTTGATGCAAGCTACAAGTGTTTCATGACAGTTCTCCAGCTTATGACGGATGTTGAAGGTAATGATTACAAAACCTTATGAATATATTAGCAAGTGGAACTTGTACATGAAAACGTGTTATAAAGCGCATAATCATAAATATATTTGTCAATATCAATACAAAACTAAATGAATATTGATCTCATATGCATAAATATATTTGTCAATATTTTCTTTCCTTAAATTCATAAAAATACCACGTTTTTACATTTCTGGGGTTAATTGATTTGTACATTTGATTTTTTTTCGGATAAAATATTATGGTATACCTCTACCCTTAGCTTTTACAGACCTTTTAAAAAAATAACAAAAAATTTTTCTTTTTATTTTGAAATTTTGAAAGAAGCAAAATCTGTTTCAATAAAACTTAAGATCAAATATCATTGCCAAACCCATCTTTAAATATTTTTGGACTTTAAAGATTCATTCAATATTAAAACTTTTAGTAGAACTACTTTTTTCTCTAATTTATATGTTATATTATTTCTTATAGTATTGTATTCTTTTGTATATTATTTATACTGTATCTATTTCATAAAATAAATAATGTTCTTGTAGTAAATTTGCTTCCAAACTATAGATACTTTTTCAGTATATCCATTCAATGTACATTCAAAATTTTGTCAGATTTTCCGAAATATCTCGAAAATATTTTTAATTTTTTTTTCGGATGTGACGCAGCATATTTATCCAGAAATTAGTAATCAGGTTATACAAGTTTCATCAACTTATCGATCAAAAAACTCGATCGGTCAGAATTGAACAAATATCATGTAATGATTCAAAGAAGCCTTTTTACACTTTTACACTACAATATAAATATGATACCAATCAGGTATAATAATTATAAAGTGATGTTTAATATAAAAAAAAATTGGTTTACACAGTATTTGTAGTAAATTAATATATATACAGTATACGCGATTTCTCTGATCTTGGAATTCTTATTAGAAGTTTTCCCGGTCTTATTATAGTTTACAGTTCCTTATAATAATAATGTAATATAGTATACAGTATAATACGTATTTTTAAAGTTTTTTTTTTAAAAAATAAATTAATAAAACCTAATTTAGATAATTCTTTCTCAGAATTTATTCCATTTACTTTTATTGTTAATAAATAAACTGCGGTCAATCGGAATAATTACTATAAACAAGATGCAAAAAAATAATAATAAAGTTTTTAAGACTAAATATGAATAATAATGAAAATATATAATAAGATTGAAAATGAAAAAAAGGGGTAAAAAATAATAAAATAAAGCAACTCTCGGCTTTTTTGTTTCAAGTTTCGGCTGATAATGTAAAAGAAAAGAATATTAAAGGAACACTACCAATTTAATACGATAAATGAATTGTAATTTTTTACTTCTTTTTGACCATTTTTAGAATTATAATACCAAATAAAGGTAATTTGTTAATAATTTTTATATAACCACTTAAAATGAATCTCATTAAGTAACCCAAAATTAGATTGGAAGTACGCAGTTAATTTTAACCCAAATTTAACTGTCCCGTGATCGAATCCGGCAGATCAAATCATTTTTTTTTTTCCTTTTTTCCGACTTAATGATTATAGTTTCATTATAACAATGATTTTAGATTAATAAGTTATGTCAAATGACCAGCATAGTATTAATTTTTTTTTGTTTTGTTTGTTTGTTTGCTAGAACTTGATATGCTAAACAGAAAAATCTTGTTACGTCACAAACTTTTTGATCAATTTTTTTTTTTATATTAATTAAACCAAAAAATGCATTAGGGCCGTGACATATATTAGGGAATATTTTAGGAGTTTAAGCAAAATCTTACGTGACACAAAATCAAGCAATTTTATATTGGTCAAAATTAATATAAATATATAATTGAATATTTATTGGTTAAAAAAAAAAATCTTGCCTGGTCTCCTTATAAGTCATTGCCCTTATCATTTCTACTTTTGTAATTAGTCAAAGGATGCATAATATATTAATTTAGTTCGTTAATAAGGATATTGATAAATTTACGTTATCAAAAACGAAAAAGCACAGCCATGACTGTAAAAGCCTTTAAATTAAGAAAAAAAAAATGTGTAACATTGGTTTTAATGATACGCACGCTGCATTTCTCACCTACATTTAATATTGATCGGTTTGTAATACAAATGGGGAAATAATTCGCATTATTTCTTACTCAATTTAAAATCTGATCCCGAGTGTTACCGTTATATTTCTATGAACTCGAAATCATCTTGAATGAAATGTTATATTTGTATAAAAAGGATTAATTGGAATAAAAATTAGTTTATATTCCATGTGAATTATACTTTCTTTGGATATTTCCGGAAATTGAGATAAATAATGTCTATTGTATTTTTTGTTATACAGCATCAATGCATCATACTGTATATCCTGATCTTTCTAAAAAAATATTACAAATGAATGAAAATTTTTTTTTTTTACATAATAATAATAATTCTCAAATAATTTTCGTACAATACCTTTCTCTTTTTATATTATCTGTTATGTATTCTGGAAAATATTTCCGATTTATTTTGTTCTCATCGTCAGCGGGTACGTGATAAAATCGGGATTATGTGATGTTTCGGAATTCGGAAATTTTTTTGTTCGGTAGCCATTGACAGCAGTGGACATTCGGCTGCGACCGTGTATTCAAAATTAATAAATCTAAAAGACTCGAGAAATTATATAAACAAGGTCCTTACAAAATTTTTCTGCAAAGAATTAAAAAATATCAAAAAATAAATAAATAAATTAAGGAGAAATGAACCAACCTTCATATATACCGGATCGTATACGTAACCGTCGAATTCAACGACGACTAAGAACTAGATTAAATCCTATTGCTAGGCAAATTAGACAATTACCAATACAAATCATAAACAACAATAATTTATTTATAAACCAATTTTTTAATGGGACTAGTTTCCCTTAAAGTTAGTTGTTCACTACTTCACTTAATAATTATACTTGATTCCTTTCTAATAGACCTTTCACTTGTGTTTATTCAATTTTTTTTTAATTTCATAGCTTAATAATTATATTTAATTCCCTTCAAATGGACCTCCCGCTTGCGTTTATTCGAATCTTTTCTTTAATATCGTAGTTTAATAATTAGATATAATTCCCTTCTAATAGACCTTTCACTTGCGTTTTTTTTTTAATTTCGTAGCATAATAATTGCATTTAAATCTCTTCCTTCGCATTCAAAATCTTATTCTAATTTCGCAAATCCGCAAATTAATTTTAATGATAACGATACCATTGGCGTCCTATAAAAAATAGTCGTAGTTAAATCAAACGGGAAATGTACAACTCTATTCGAATACAAAATTTTGTTTATTTACTTACTCTTTCATATTTCAAAAAAAAAAATTTTTCAATCTTTTACTTGTAAATTAAAAGTAGGAGGTTCACAATATAAATTATTATTATTATTATTTTTTTTTTAATTAGTATAAGTCATATATCAATTAATAATTGTTTGTTGAATGAAGAAAAAAAACGAAAATTCTTTATTCGCAAAATTAAACTGAATTATAAAAATAGCATGAAATAAGCCTTTTGTTTTTATTTTCATCTAAAACTAAATGAAAAAAAAGAACTTTGAAAACTGTCGATTGAATTTTATACAATATTTACGAGTCAAATTTAATAGAATACTTTTAAGGAAAAAAGAAATAAAGTCACAATTGTTATGGTGTTACATATACGTAGAAGGGTCAGAGGGAATGTCGTACAGGCCAAGATTGGTCAAAATCCCTATTATTATTTATTGTTATTGATAAAAAAGGAAAAACTTAATTCATTTTTTTTTTATTATGAACGATGAAAACAGTTATAACAATAACTTTCTATTTTCAACAATAGAAAGTGAAATGACCCTGGACGACTTCATTTGAAAAGTATTTATTATTATTAGTGCAAAAATTTTTTAGTACCATATATTATACACTAATATTTTATTCAAGCGTGTGTCAGAAGTCAACCAACACGCATAATTTTACTGTATGTTGAGGTATATATCAAATCTTAAACCCTCTTCTTTTTGGAAAAAAAAGAATAATAAATATTGTTTGAATTGAAAAGGGTAAGTAGTTTAAAGGAACGAATTATATGAAGTTGTATTACATCCGAGGCTCGTCAATAAACGGGTTTATAAATTAGAAATTGAAAATAACAATTTCGAATTATTTCTGTAATGTGTAACAAAGCTTGCTTACGGACCGTTTCCGACATGCTATGCCGATTATATTGTACTTTGGTTGGCAAATGATCGGCACATGCGCCACGACTGTTTTTTCAAAAAAAACTTTCCTTGAAAACAAAATAAACTTACTTTTAACTTCCAAAATTACATCTAGGAATCTATTTTCACCCGCTCTGGCGCTCTGCAAGTTTATTTAGAACGACGAAATAAGTTTTATATGACTTATACGTGTTTTTTTTAAAACATGCGCCACGTAGTACATTAGCGCCACGTACAGTTCACCCTCACTATAGCGAATCCCATGGGCTGGAGATTAAAATTCGTTATAGTGAGAAATTCACTATACTGAGGGTCATTTTATTATATATAAAAAAATCTGTACCTGAACTTTTCTTCGTTATAGCAAGTTATTCGCTATATAAAAATTCGCTATAGAGAGGGTGAACTGTACATTAGATGTGCGATTATGAACATGGGACGATAAGGAACTAATTATAAAACGGAATTGAGTCAAGACAACAAGTTTATCATTCATAAAAGAAGACTCCGTAGTTGTGTAGGATGTTTGATATGAAATTTATTAAGCAATCCCATATTCCCATTAACACCAAAATTTTTCAATAGCCAGCATCAAAATCAGGACATGGCATTACTTAATATAAAAGTACGCAACACCGATCATTGCTCATCTTTTCCTTATACATGCTTTCGGTCAAAAGGTAAGCGTTAAGAAAAGTTGCAAATATAAACTTGTCTTTATAACGTGTTTATGATTTTATGCGTGATAATCATTTGCTTGCTGACAAAATCTTGGTCTAACTATAGTAGACAAAGGAACAATGGATTATTATACATGAAAACGTGTTATCATATGTATAAATATATTTGAAAATATTTTCTTTCCTTAAATTCCTTCAATGAATAATAAAATTACCACGTTTTTAGGTTAATTGATTTGTACATTTGATTTTTTTTTCAAATAAAAAAATATTCTAGTATACCTCTACTCTTAGCTTTGGCAGGCCTTTTAAAAAATAACAAAATATATTTTCCTTTTATTTTAGAAGGTTTGAAAGAAGCAAAATTTTTCCAACAAAACTTAAAATCGAATATCATCCGTCTTCAAATACTTTTTGATTTTTAATGATTCATTCAATATTAATAATTTATATGTCATTTTATTTCTTATATTGTATATTCTTTTGCGTATTATTTATATCTATTTCATAAAATAAATAACGTAAATTTGCTTCCAAACTATAGATACTATTTCAGTATATCCAATCAACGTACATTCAAATTTTGTCAGATTTTCCGAAATCTCTCTAAAATATTTTTAATTTTTTTTGTCGGATGTGACGCAGCATATTTACAGTATCTCAAATTTATTGTCAATCTATGGATTTCTAAAAATTAGCAATCAGGTTACAAAGTTTCATCAACTTATCGATCAAAAACTCGACCGGTCAGAATTGAACAAATATCATGTAATGATTCATTGACTTTTTAAAGAAGCCTACACTACAATAAAAATATGATATCAATCAGGTATAATGATTATAAGTGATGTTTAATATAAAAAAAATTGTTTTACACATTATTTATAGTAAATTAATATATATATATATATACACTTTCTTTGTTAAATTAATTTGCGATTTCTCTGATTTTGAAACTTTTATTAGAAGTTTTCCCAGTCCTATTTATAGTTTACAGTTCTTTATAATAATGTAGTAATTACTTATACAGTATAATAAGCATTTCTAAAGATTTTTTCAAAAAAAAAAATTAATAAAACCTAATTAAGATAATTCTTTCCTCAGAATTTACTCCATTTACTTTTATTGTTAAATGAGCTGCGGTCAATCGGAATACTTACTGTAAACAAGATGCAAAATAATAATAAAAAGTTTTTAAGACTAAATATGAATAATAATGAAAATATATAATAAGATTGAAAAAGTAAAAAAGAATAAAATCAAGCAAGTCTCGGCCTTTTAGTTTCAAGTTTCGGCTGATAATAAAAGAAAAGATATTTTTATCAATAAAGCTAAATTCGAAATAAGATTTACACAAAGAAACGTATTGAATTCGGCTTAAAGAAATTACTAATTGCAATAGGGCTCATTAAAGGAACTACCAATTTAATACGATAAATGTCCATTTTTGGAATTATAATACCAAATAAAGATTAGATCAGACAATTAGTTAATAATTTTTTATGTAACCTACTTAAAATGAATCTCATTTAAGTAACTCTAAATTTAACCGAAGGGTGACAAATTTAACTTCCCGTGATCGAACCCGCAGAACAAATCATTTTTTTTTTTCCTTTTTCCGACCTAATAATTATTAATGATACGTCATTATAACTCAAGAAAAGGATGATTTTAGATTAATAAGTTATGTCAAATGACCGCCATAGTATTAATTTTTTTTTGTTTGTTTGTTTGCTAAAACTTGATTTGCTAAACAGAAAAATCTTGTTACGTCACAAACTTTTTGGTCAATTTTTTTTTTATACCAACCTAACAATTAATTAAACCAAAAAATGCATTAGGGGCGTGACATATATTAGGGAATATTTTAGGAGTTTAAGCAAAATCTTACGTGACACAAAATCAAACTAGAATTGAATATTATTGGTTAAAAAAAAAATCTTACCTGGGAGTCCTGGGGTGGTAAGGCTCCTTATTAAATTAATATTAGTAATATACGTTCATTATCTTATCATTTCTACTTTTATAATTAGCCAAAGGATGCATAATATATTAATTTAATTCGGATATTGATAAATTTTATGTAATCAAGAAACGAAAAAGCAAGAAAAATAATGTGTAACATCGGTTATAGCCACGCACGCCACAAACAGTAATGCCTACATTTAATATTGATTGTTTGTAATACAATTAAATTTATAATTCGCATAATTGCTTTAATTAACTTACTCAATTTAAAAATCTGATCCCGAATGTTTCAATTATATTTCTATAAAAACTCAGTGAACTCGAAACCATCTTGAATGAAATGTTATATTTGTGTAAAAAGGATTGATTGGAATAAAATTAGTTTATATTTCATGTGAATTATACTTTCTTTGGATAATTACTCTTTCTTCCGGTTTAAAAAGAGCGCCAACCTAATAACTAATTATAACAATTTCATGATTGATATAAAAAAATCCATCTTTCGCATGAAAAAATGTTAAATTTTATTATTTCAATTATTCAAAGGTTATACATCATATGCTATATCCTGATTGTAAAAATTACAAATAAATAATTTTCGTACAATACTTTCTCTTTTTTTTATATTACCTGATATGCATTCTGGAAGGTTCTTGTGCGGAAAATATTTCCGATTTATTTTGTTCTCATTGGCGGGAATATTTTGATAATGGGATTAGAATGTTTCAGAAATTTTTTTGTTCGTGCGACCGTGTATTCAAAATTAGTTATATAATCTAAAAGATTCGAGTGTTCGTCGAAATTATATAAACAACGTTTTTACAAAATTTTTCTGCTTTGCCCTTACAAAGAAATACTATATAACAAAAAGAAACAAACAAATAAATAAATAAATAAATTTTTTAAAAATGGGAAAAATGAACCAACCTTCATATATACCGGATCGTATACGTAACCGTCGAATTCAACGACGACTAAGAACTAGATTAAATCCTATTGCTAGGCAAATTAGACAATTACCAATACAAATCATAAACAACAATAATTTATTTATAAACCAATTTTTTAATGGGACTAGTTTCCCTTAAAGTTGTTCACTTTATACTTGCCGTCGGAATTAATTACGGTATATGAAACTTATACCGTAATACACTAGATTGCCGTAATGCCGTAATTATTTAATACCAAAAATGCAAAAATTACACAAAGAAAGTAAATATTTTTTTCTGGTTATGCCGTAGATAATTTGTAATCCGTAAATCTATAATGCTGGTCTTGATGGTTTGTTAGATATCTAAATGGTAAAATCCATATTTCGTAATGCCGTAATTTTAATTCGGCAATTCCGACGGCACCTATAGCTCACTTAATAATTATACTTGATTCCTTTCTAATAGACTTTTCACTTGTGTTTATTCAATTTTTTTTTTAATTTTGTAGCTTAATAATTAATTCCTTTTAATGACCTTTCGCCTGTTCGCTTGCGTTTATTTGAATCTTTTTTTTCAATTTCGTAACTTAATAATTACATTTGATTCCCTTCTAATGGACCCTTCGTTTGCGTTTATTCGAATTTTTTTTAATTTCGTAACTTAATAATATTTAATTCCCTTCTAATGGATCTTTCGCTTGCGTTTGTTCGAATCTTTTCTTTAATTTCGTAGCTTAATAATTATATTCTAATGGACCTTTCGCTTGCGTTTATTCGAATCTTTTTTTTAATTTCGTAGCTTAATTATATTTAATTCCCTCCTAATAGACCCTTCGTTTGCGTTTATTCGATTTTTTTTTTTAAATTTCGTAGCTTAATAATTACATTTAATTCCTTCTAATAGACCCTTCGCTTACGTTTATTCAAATTTTTTTTTTTAATAATAATTGCATTTAATTCCCTTCCTTCGCATTCAAAATCATATTCTAATTTCGCAAATCCGCAAATGAATTTTAATGATAACGATAAAGCTCGAATACCATTGGCGTCCTATAAAAAATACACGTAGTTAATTCAAACGGGAAATGTAAAACTCTATTCGAATACAAGATTTTGTTTATTACTTACTCTTTCACATTTCAAAAAAAAAAAATTTTCAAGATCTTTTACTTGTAGATTAAAAGTAGGAGATTCACAAACCATAAATAATAATTATTATTTTTTTAATTACTATAAGTCATATATCAATTAATTGTTTGTTGAATGAAGAAAAAAAGAAGAAAATTCTTTATTCGCAAAATTAAATAAGTTTTAAGCAATATATATGTAAATTTTTCGGTGAAGTTGATTAAAATTATAAATCAAACAATCCGAATTATAAAAATAGTATAAAAAAGCATGAAATAAGCCTATTTGTTTTTATTTTCATCTAAAAACTAAATGGAAAAAAAGAACTTTGTAATTTGTCGATTGAATTTTATACAATATTTATGTGTCAAATTTAATAGAATACTTTTAAGGAAATAAGAAATAAAGTCACTTTCATGGTGACCAGTTGTGTTACATATAAAAGGGTCAGAGGGGATGTCGTACAGGCCAAGATTAGCGTCAAAATCCCCTATTATTATTATTGTTATTGATAAAAAAGGAAAAACTTAATTCATTTTTTTTTTATTATGAACGATGAAAACAGTTATATCTTTTTTCAACAATGGAAAGTGAAATGACCCTGGAAGACTTCATTTGAAAAGTATTTATTATTATTAGTGCAAAAATTTTTTGGTACCATATATTATACACTAGTATTTTATTCAAACGTGTGTCAGAAGTCAACCAACACGCATAAGTAAACTGATTTTACTGATTTTGAAAAAAATCTTTTATTAGTTTTCCATTAATGTGAATTTTTTAAATTGTTTGTTGAGGTATATATCATTTCTTAAACCCTCTTCTTTTTGGAAAAAAAAGAATAATAAACATTGTTTGAATCGAAAAGTTTAAAGGAACGAATTATAGGAATGATGTATGAGGTTGTATTACATTCGAGGCTCGTCATTAAACAGGTTTATAAATTAGAAATTGAAATAACAATTTCGAATTATTTCTGTAATGTGTAACAAGGTTCGCTTACGGACCGTTTCCGACATGCTATGCCGATTATATTGTACTTTGGTTGGCAGATGATCGGCACATGCGCACACGACTGTTTTTTACGAAAAAAATGTTTCCTTGAAAAAAAAATGAACTTACTTTTAACTTCCAAAATTACGTCTAGGAATGTATTTTCATCCGCTCTGCAAGTTTACTTAGAACGACGAAATAAGTTTTATATGACTTATACGCGTTTTTTTTAAAACATGCGCCACGTAGTACATTAGCGCCACGTACATTAGGATGTGCGATTATGAACATGGGACAATAAGTTACTAATCATAGAACGGGATTGAGTCAAGACAACAAGTTTATCATTCATAAAAGAAGACTCTGTAGTTGTGTAGGATGTTTGATATGAAATTTATTAAGCAATCCCATATTCCCATTAACACCAAAATTTTTCAATAGCCAGCATCAAAATCAGAGACATGGCATTACTTAATATAAAAGTACGCAACACCGATCATTGCTTATCTTTTCCTTATACATGCTTTCGGTCAAATGCAAGGTAAGCGTTAAGAAAAGTTACAAATATAAACTAGTCTTTATAACGTTTTTATGATTTTATGCGTGATAATCATTTGCTTGCTGACAAAAATCTTGGTCTAACTATAGTAGACAAAGACACAATGGATTATTATACATGAAAACGTGTTATCATATGTATAAATATATTTGAAAATATTTTCTTTCCTTAAATTCCTTCAATGAATCATAAAAATACCACGTTTTTAGGTTAATTGATTTGTACATTTGATTTTTTTTTCAAAATAAAAAAATATTCTAGTATACCTCTACTCTTAGCTTTGACAGACCTTTTAAAAAATAACAAAAAATTTTTTTCTTCTATTTTAGTCTTCAAATACTTTTTGATTTTTAATGATTCATTCAATATTAATAATTTATATGTTATTTTATTTCTTATATTGTATATTCTTTTGTGTATTATTTATATCTATTTCATAAAATAAATAACGTAAATTTGTTTCCAAACTATAGATATTATTTCGGTATATCCAATCAATGTACACGAAATATCTCGAAAATATTTTTAATTCTCTTGAGGATTCTCAAAGTTTAAAAACGATGAATTTCTAGAAATTTTGTAATTAGGTTACACAGTAATATAAATGTAATACCGATATTCAATATTTGTGTTAAAAATAGTTAAAATATATGTATCACATATATATACATGCTGTATACATTTAAAATTTGCGATTTTCCTGCTTTTATTCAAAGTTTTCCCGATCCTATTTATATTTTACAGTTCTTTTATAATACTTTAATATACTTATACGTATTTTTATAAAAAATAAATTAAGAATAAAACCTAATTTGGAATTATGCTAGTTTTTTGTGAAGATCAACATAAAATTGTTTCGCATTTGAACCGAGATCATTTATTCTTCTACTTTTATTGTTAATAAAATAAACTGCGGTCAAGTCAATCGGAACTTATTATGCAAAATGTCTACAAAAAAAACTGCGTTTCTTTGTATATAAATCCTATTTTCGTTGTTGATAACAATATCTTTTGAAACAATAAGTTTTATTTTACCCCATTTTTTCTTTTTCTCTACTTTCTTAAAAACTTTATTATAACACCGATTAATTGTTTAAATTATTGATTGACCAATTTATGTTTTTTCTTTTTTGACCATTTTGGGGAATCATATAATTTGTGTATCCTACTTGACTAATCTTTTCTTGATATGCTTTTTTGTTCCTTGTTCCATTGTAAAAACAATAGAAAAATGTTGAATGATAAATGATTCGGAAATATCTGAAGGAAATTAATGTAATGATGCAACAATACCTGGGGAGACAACTAATGTGTTACACTAATCAATAAAACTCGATGAAGAAATATTCCAAAAATCAGTCAATCATCCTTGAAATGCGTGATCGTTTGTCGCGTTCAAGTCTTTTAAAATACATTTGAACTTAGCTGAGATGAAAAAAAAACACCATCAGCGATCTTATTTCAGTATTTATGATAAAAAAAATCAATATTTAAAAAGTCTCAAACAAGTTTATTTTTTACTAAGAATCATTATTTATGGAGGCGTTTGGTTTTATGAACTTTTTACGCTTGCTTTTAAAAAAAAAATGGCGAAAAATTAAAATATTATGTATCCATAACAACTGTCTATAATAAATAGTTCTATATTAGTTTCACTAATAAAAGAAAAATTTAAATTACGTTATCAAAAAATGAAAAATACCAGGAATTTTAGTAGGGCCGAATGTTGTATGTAACGTTAACCGTTTTAGTAATATACGCACGACACGCCACAAGCAGTGATGCGTCACCCATCTATATTGAACGTTTTGTAATCCAAGTAGGAATATAAGGTTCGCTTTAATTATATTACCCAATTTAATTCCTTTATAGTTCTATAAAACTTTTTAACTAAACTAATTTTTAACTGAAGTACAATTTTGAAAGATTCTTACATTTCAATTCCATAATTGATTAAAAAAAAAAAATCCATTATTTGAGTTATACAGTATATATATACATTTCTCTTTTTTTATATTTCCGATTTATCCTGAAATTCTGACCTTCTCATTGCCAGTGGTTACGTGATGAATTATTTCATCATTCTGATAATGGGATTTAGCCAATGCACCATCGTTTCAGAAATTTTTTTGTTCGAAGTTTATATTAAACTAAATATGATGTAATGTGTCACTACTTTAATTAAATTAGACATAAAAAAAATAGGTGCGACCATTAGTTAATAATTTAAAGACTTCGAAATTATATAATTACCGCATCATTTTTAGTTTTTTCCTTATCGTTTTCAAAGGAATATAGAAATTTTAATTTTATCGCTCTATAGCCTCATTACATAGAATTTCTATAAAAATGAACCAACGAAGGACCGATAACTCATCATCATGTCGTATTCGTAAGCGTAAACGACAACTAAGATATACAGTTAGATTAAATCCTAATGTTAGACAAATTATACAATTACCAATACAAAACATAAACAACATTAATTCATTTGAAAACCAATTCTTCAATGGAACTAGCTTCCCTTAAAGTTGTTCACTTAATAATTATATTTATTTCCTTTCTAATAAACTTTTCACTTAAGTTTATTCGTTAATTTAATTCTCTTCCGATATCATCTTTCGCCTTCGAAAATCCATAAATTGGCAAAATCCGTTTAATGACAAAGCTCGAATATCTCAAAAATCATTTGACGCCCTATAAAAAAATACTCGTAGTTAATTCAAACGGCAAATGTACAATCATTCGAATACAAAATTTTATTTTATTACTTAACCTTTCTGTTTGCGGGCGGCGGGCCTTTACCTATTTCAAAAAAAAATTTCAAGATCTTTATTCCAATTTTTTTTAATCATAAGTTATATATCGACTATAGCTGTTTTCAAAAAGGTGTGATTAGTGATTTTCATTGTGTATGTGTGTTTTTGGAAATCGGGAAATCAGAAAATTGAAATTGCCAATCAGACTTAAGCCCTTTTACTTTTTTTATATATAGATAATTTTTAAACCAAAACTATATGTTATGATTTTTACAACTGAAAAACATCTTACACGTGGATATGGATTCATTTGGGGCAACTAAATGAATTATTTTATTGTTAATAATAAGTTAGCGAATAAAAAATTTTATCAAAATAAAAATTACTACGTACCACCTGAGAGATTACAAACTCCTTAAATTTTTCTTTTGTGAAACCTCCTTCGATAATACCCACAGAAATCATGCCATCTAAAGAAAGGGCCGGTAAAAGTGTGTAGCGTCTGTCACGAACAAACACTACTTTTTTTATAGCCCTTGTGTTAATTTCTGAGTATCCATATCCACATGAAATTGTTCATTCATCTTTGGCTGATTCATCTAAGAAAATTAGCTGTTCACGTTGATATTGTGTACATATACGTACCATAAAATCACTACAAAGTAATTCACTACGCTCTTTTGCTATTTTGTGCAGCTAAAATAAATAATTGTATGAAAATACTTCATATTTGCATAAAATGATTCAAAATATAAAATATAAACCTTTTTTCGTGTTATTCCACAATAAACTAGTGATCTCCAAAGAGTAGGAATGGAAATATGCTTGCAACTTCGAACTTTCATTTCCTGAAAAATTTTATCAAGAAAACAAGTCCACTTTCTCCTGAATAATATTTCGTAATATCTGTTTATAAAACTTGTTATAAATATATGATAAAATTTATTGTATATATTATGTAAATAATTTTTTTATTAACACTTACATTCGTATCATTTTGATCAAAAGTTTTGTGTCGCTCTGATATTTGTCTCCAGGATTAGTTACGGTTCCCCACTACAAATTCAGTACTTTGTAAGGCTCCGCACGAGCCGGCTCGAGCCGGCTCGCGAGCCGAGTTTTTTATGCAGAATTTGGTAATTATCTATAATGCCGGTCATAGTGCCGGCCAGAATTATAATATAAGTGATCACGTGACTTCGGATAAATAGTTTAGCCACCGGGTAAGTCATGTTACACAATGAAATTTCGTGCTACAGCATATGTTACACTTAGTATAATTCTGCCCGGCACTATAAATTTGGCCAGAATTATCAAGAGCTCGGCTCGCGAGCCGGCTCGTGCGGAGCTTTAGTACTTTGTTTACCAAACTTATACTAAAATAAAGAAGCTTCGAAATCTGCTCTTTAGATTAGCCATCATAATGAAGATTTATTATGCGCCATTTAAAGTCATTACTATATGCTGGAAGCATATTAACTCGATATAGTCTTTCTGGTAGAGTTATCTACCTGGAAAACTTTATGGTTACGAAGTTCAATCAGAGCAAAGTTTTGAAGAAGAGGGAACATCAGAGAGATCAAGTGATTTCCCACGATACCTGCATCTGAACACACCTTTTTGAAAACAGATATAGAAAAAAAGAAAGAATCAAAGAAATTCTTTTTCGCAAAATTAATAAAATTAAAAAAATATATGTAAATTTAATAAAAAATGGTATAAAAAGCATGAAATAATCAGCCGCAGTATATGCTGCTCCGGCATTGATCAACTATAATTAGTCTATTTTTCCCTAGCCAAATTTAAACTTAATTGAATCATGAGTATTTTGAAACTATTTTTTTTCTTATATTTATTACTTATTCTTTCACATTACAAAAAAAAAAAAAAAAAAAAAAAAATTTCAAGATCTTTTATTTCAAGATTAAAACTAGGTTTACAAATATAAATTATTTTTTTTAAAAAAAAATTATAAGTCTTATATATTCAATTAATAATTGTTTGTTGAATGGGGACAAAAAGAAAGAATCAAAGAAAATTCTTTCTTTGCAAAATTAAATAAAATTTAAAAATATATCTGATATATGTAAATTTTTCGGTAAAGTTGATTAAAATTGTAAAATCAAACAATCCGAATTAATAAAAATAGTATAAAAAAGTATGAAATAAACCTTTTTTTTTATTTTCATCTAAAAACTAAATGGAAAAAAGAACTTGAAATTTGTCAGTTGAATTTTATACGGTTGAATTATTTAATAGAATACTTTTAAAAGGAAATAAAAAATAAAGAATATACCTGCATAGGATTGTTGTTGAACATGCAGATTTACTGCATGGTGACCAGTCAAAAATCGGTGTGTTACATATGAGGGTCAGAAGTGATGCTGTTACAGCGTCAAAATTCCCTATTATTATTGCTATTGATAAAAAAGGAAAAAACTTATGAAAACAGTTTATAACAATAACTTTCTTTTTTCGACAATGGAAACTAAGTGAAATGACCCTGGACGACTTTATTTGAAAAGTATTTATTATTATTAGTGCAAAAAATTTTTGGTATCATATATTATACACTAATATTTTATTCTAATATTTTATTCTAATGTATAAATGTAGTTTTAAATACAAAAATATTTACGATAAATTTACAAGTATGCGATCTAGCTTAGGGTGAAATCGGTGGAATCGGTAGAAGAGTTTTCTTGAGCACGATTACATCCTGCTTCTTGGGACCTGCTTGAGAGAGTCATTCTTTCATATAGCATGATTTTTATGTAAATCCCTAAATTTTAGTACTAATGTACATACAGTACATACGCTTCAGGTGTCGATTTGCGTCAGTTGATAGCTGTGCGTCAGATGGAGATCGATACCTGGCGCGTCACTTGTCACAATATAATTAAACATTAAATTTTTCAGTCTTAAATTTATTTACTACATTAAAAAATATGTAATCCTAAAAAATCAGATTGTTTAGACTCAAAAACTTCATTCGAAATTAATCAACACCTGACGCCTGAGGCACAGCATATACATTTAAAAATTAAGCAAACTGAGTTTTAATAAAGTTCTTTTACTAATAATTTTAAAAATTAAAACTAGTTTGCCATAAATATGAATTTTTAAATTGTTTGTTGAGTATTTCATATCTTAAACCCTCTTCTTTTTGGTGAAAAGAATAATAAATATTGTTTAAATTGAAAAGGGTAAATAGTTTATGTATGAGGTTGCATTATATTCGAGGCTCGTCATTAAACAGGTTATAAATTAGGAATTGAAAGTAATAATTTCAAATTATGTGAATTGAACGCATATTTGTAATGTGTGACCAAGGCTCGCTTACGGACCGTTCCCTGGGATTAATTGATTTGTATTTTTTTTTTTAATAACTATAATATTTCAGATAAAATATATTTTAATTACCCTTATCAGACATTTACTAATTGGTATTCCTCAAAACCATCATACTCTTCAGAAGTACCACTTTCTGTCTCTGAATTACCATTATCATAATTATCAATGATCTTAAAAGGTCCATAATCATCAAGGATTTGATCATCGCTGAAATAATTGTAATTATTAAGAAAATGTAAGTTATAATTTTTTATTATAAGTGATTTATGTTACTACAACCAGTTACTAAATTGTATAAAAAAATATCTATTACGATAAGTCTGATAAAACAGTTACTCGGCACTCGTAACTGCGGCACTATCGTCTGAGCTACGTTCAGCAAATTCCACCAATCATATTGCTTATTGCAAATACAACAGTTACTCGGTACTCTTAAGTCTTAGCTTTGGCAACCTTTTAAAAAAAACAATAAATTTTTTTCTTTTTAGTTGGAAAGATGTAAAATAAGACAAAACTTAAGATCAATTTACATTGCCAACAATTCGTCAACTTATCTTCAAATATTTTTGGTTTAAATAATTTATTCAATTTTAATAACTTTTTAGTGTGAACTATTTTTTTTTCTAATTTATGTTACTTTATTATTTTTTTTTATTTTTTTTGTGTAATATTTATAATTACAGCATTTCACAAAATAAATAACGATCTTGTAAATTTCGTTTCCAAATTATAGACATTTTCAAATTTTGCCAGATTTTTCAGAAAATTATTGATTCTTTTTCGCATATACAGCAGAGAAATTTATAAAATAATGTTCCTTTTTATTTCAATAATCATACAAATGTATAACCAAGAAAATTAGTTGAATGAATAAGTAATTTTGAAATTTCAAAATTATGCATTTCTAGTCAATCAGTAGATTTCTGGGACAGTATTATAAAATATTAATTTATATTATTGTCAACGATATACATTCTTATAATACTTAGTGATCAAATGGGACCACCATATTTTCCTATATAATTTACATATTGAAAAATATGTACCTGAATTAAATCAGTTGTTATTAATGTTATATTAAAGGTCAGTATGTATTAGTAAAATTTGAAATTGTAAAACATAAAGCAAAATTCCCATTTTTTCGAAGAATCTCCATTGATTGTCCTTTGGGCTACGAAAAGCATGTCACAACTATTGAAGATTTTATTGCATAGTTAAAGAACTTACGAAGATTCATTCCACAATAACGCGCAATAAGTAAATATTCATCATTTTCAGGATTTTCTGTTACCTCAAAGCACTAAATTTAGAGTATAAATAATACCGAATTTTAACTTTCAGTAAATAACAAATATTAATGAAACATTTAATTACTTTACCTCGTATAATAGATGAGCTAAACTATCATTCGATTTATTAACCGATTTCAAAATTACAGGACAGCCTTCAAACTTAGGAACATCATCTTCAATAAATTTGTTTGTTTCTGAGTCATATTAACCATATTTTACATTGCTATTGGTGGGGCCCTCATATGCTCGTTTGAATATATGTTCACGCATATAATATTTTCAAGGTCAAGATCTGCAATTCTGCATACGATACCGAAGTAATCTTATAAGCAGGACGCCAGCTAGCCGAGTATACAGCTGCAAACCCTCCTCCACAAGATATTTTATATTTACAAGGTTTTCATAGGAATAAATTCTATAATAATGCTCAATTTTTTTAAGATTGCATTTCGAATCACGCAACAACTTATCTATTTCGCATTTCCACTTGTCCAATTAGAAAAATAGTTAATAAAAAGGCCTTTGCTGTTCACATAATTAAGTATTTCATAATTTTCCTCTTTAAACAATTTTGGTGGATCTTCTGTTCAACTGTGTATGAGTTTTTAATTATTGATAAATTATAATCACCCCACACAGTTAATCATTTTGAAGATGATGAAGTGATATCTTTGTATCATGATCATACATAGCTTAGTGGAATTTTTTTAATGTTACATCAACCGACACACATTCTCTTAAAAAATTGTCATTAGATTAAATCCATCATTTTTCTCCATTTGAACTGAAGTATCCAAAAATCGCATGTTTTAATTTGGTAATGTAATCGACTAACGACTTTACTCCAACTTGTTCTCCCATTTTCTTTCTTCAGTCGATAATATGACTCAGACTAAATTCACGATATCACTTTTTTCATTTCTTTCTTTCGAGTTTTTCCACTCGTTCCAATCCAACACTTGCGTGACCACCAATTTTTGTGCAGAATGAATTACGAGAAAGAAACGCCTGGTGAACACACTGGTATGTATTATCTGCTAACAGTAAGAGAATTCATTGGATGAATATAGGCAGAATACAACCATCAAGTTGATTTGCAACATTATTTGATGTACATATTCCATTTAAACCTTCTTGGCCAGCTTTTCAGGTTAGACAAGAGTCAGCATCATCATCTAAACCAGTAAGTATTGTAAGTGTATCTTGCGATTCTATCATAATCTCACACGCTTATCAGAAGAAATCCGCTGATGCAATATGTTTGTTTCGATTTCTTAATCATTGTCACTTTTACTCCTGAAATTTTATACGCATAACATTAATATGCTTTGATTCCATATCAGTCATTGTCATGACACTTTTTACAAAACCTATCATGCAGCAGATTTTTGGTAAATTTTATATATGTCGAAAATTTATTAATATATAGTAAAGACATTAAATTTTTTATTTTATCTTACCCGTTACGTTCAATACAAATTGTATAAAACATTTGTTTATTATCATCATAACGTTATCATCATAACGTAATCAAGAAAATTCTGACAACCAATTGATTTGTTAACGCTAAAATTTTTTTAAATCTATTTGCGAATTTTCAGAATTTTTTTCATTTTCTTGAGTCAAATTATCAATAATTCTTTAACGGTTAAAACCATATTGTATTGTAATAAAGACAATGAAAAAATATTTGAAAATATCGATAAAAAAAAAAGATTGACGAATTGTTGATATAAATTTTTTTTTAAAGAAATCTGGCAAAATATTATTGGTTCCAATAAAATTTATTTATTCCGTCACGTGTTCCGATGCAAAAAAATGAATTGATCTTTTCGGGAAAATCCCCGAAATTTTTTTATTGCGCGCTACTAGGCTAAATCATTTATGGTCGGTTTGAAATCCTTAATAAGAAAAATTCAGTAATAAATTAATTATGAAATTAGTCATACCAATATTATGCTAGATCGATTAAAGTTAAATTCGGAATAGTATTGCCGATTGTCATGTATTATAATGCAGGTTCGATAAACAACAAACACTATTTACTATTTTTAGGATCAGCTTTATCAACTTCCAATTAGATAATCTAAAATCTATGGTTTGCATTTTTTTTTTATTGATTAATACAAAAAAAAATTCTTATATTCTTTACACAGCAAATTGATTTTATCTATTTTCAATTAAGCTTCTAGAAAGAAAAAAAAAGTTGTAATTACTATATTTAGTATGTATTTTATATGTAGTATAAACGATTTTGTATAATAAAAACTATACCGCAATTATATCATCATGTCGTGAAACCGAAAATTCTGTTTCATTTTCCTTTTTTTTATTCGTTATTTATTTATTTATATTCAGATAATGACTTTGATCGAAATAGTTTTTGTGCTACTATTTCGTTTCATGGATGCATACATGTGTACCGTGAAACAAGATTTATAGAACAAAAGTTTTATTATTTTTTATCTTCTTTTCTTTAATCAAATAATAAAATCACATATATTAAACTAAAGCTTAAATAATTCGTTTTTTACATAATTTCCATTAATTATGAAAAAATTTTTTATTTTAATTTTTATAACTACTTTTATAATTTTATTTCAATTTATACATGAAGTAAATACTCAATTACCAGGTGAACCACCTCCACCTCCACCTCCGGGTCCACCAAAAGAAGCTCCAAAAGATGCTCCACCTCCACCTCCACCTCCGGGTGCACCAAAAGAAGCTCCAAAAGAAGCTCCAAAGGAAGCTCCAAAGGAAGCTCCAAAGGAAGCTCCAAAAGAAGCTCCAAAAGAAGGACCACCTCCACCTCCACCTCCGGGTCCACCAAAAGATGCTCCAAAAGATGCTCCACCTCCACCTCCACCTCCGGGTGCACCAAAAGATGCTCCAAAAGATGCTCCAAAAGATGCACCGAAAGATGCACCGAAAAATGTACCTCCACCAGCACCGGCTCCAGCCCCAGGTGCACCAAAAGCACCAAAAGGAGTAACCACAGCCGCATTACCAGCAACACCGTCAGTACCTGGATCAAATAAATCACCATCAGCATCTCCAGCAGATCAACCAAATCCTCCAGATTTAATAGGTGCTTCAATTGCTGGAGGGGTAGTCAGTGGTTTAATTTTAATTTTCATGGCTGGTTTATGCTTCTTTTTAGTGAGATACTATAAAAATAAAAAAGAAAATTCTAGAGCAATTGCAACTCCTGGAGTGAATAATGAAAATAGTGACAATATTTCAAATCCTGGAATAACGAATAATAATTTATATAATAATCCTACAGAAATAGTAATTTCACCAAATAATAATAAACAACAAGGAACAACACGTGGGTCAGTGAATAACAATGACTCAATAGATAATGAAATTATTCAAAGTATTAGACAAGAAGTGGCTCAAAATCTAGGTCAAGATCTATCAAGAAATTTATCATCATCATTTAATATTGATAAAAGTGTTATAGAACAAATGAAACAAGATATTCTAAAAGACATTAAACATGAATTAAAACAAGATATAAAAACAAAAGTAATGTCATCATTTTATAGAGATGAAGATAGTAGTAGCAGTAGTAATAAATAATAAATAGTATATGATTTTGTCAGCATCAAGTGACACCATGACACCCAAAAACAAATGAACGAAGGAGATAGTACGATATAATGACTATTTTTAAAGTTATTAATCTTCATTAAATTATTATTATTATTATTTTAATATTTGGCTAAATCCGGTATTTATTCAACATATTTAATAGTGACGACGATTCTCTAATAAATTACAAATTAGATCAAAAAAACCATAAATAAGAAATTTGATCTAAATTAATTTAGTCAGAATTAGGAGTAATTACAATAATTTGGAATTAGATTTATGTTATATCCTGCAAAATGAATTGTTGATATAAATAACTGAAAATTCTATAATACTACTAAAAAGACTGAGTTTATAAAGAATCCAAATAAAATCTTAGAGAAATAATAACAGCAAAGTATAATAGTACGACAATAGGTCAAAAACAGAATTAGATATTTAAAATAAATTGACCCTTTTCTTAAAATAATTTATTTTTTATTTTTAGTCAAGTATTCGGGAAAGAAATGGAAAATGTCTGAACTTACAAGCATCTTTTGTCAAATTGTATATGATAACGTATACCGCTAAGACACAGTGACGAATTACTTAGTTATTCAAGGTCAGACATAGGTTAAAATATTTTACGGTGAATTAGAATCGAGAATTACGAGAAAGTTTATTAGGGGAAATTGGGTTTCCTGCTTTTGTTAATTTTTAGTTATCAAAGGATTTGTGTAAATAATTGAATGATGTGATATTACAGTTAAAAAAAAAGGGGTCAAATGTTAACTTTAATTCTTTATTTCATCCTATTTATTCTATACAATAATACAATACCGATATTAGATAGGTGGACACTTAATATTTCAAATTTCATACTGTATTTTAATATTATTTTTGTTTTTTTTATTGTCCGGAGCAAAGCGGAGGAGACGAAAATGTAAAAAATGTTTATCCCCTGAAAAACGTCCTTCCACAAAAATGATAACAATTTCCTTTTTTGAATAATCACACACTTCGTGTTATTTCCTTTTGGAACCCCCTGAAATATACTCGTTGTTACGTCACTGAAATTTTGTGCTACATTTGATGAATAAAAAAAGATAAACATAGATAAACCAAGTGAAAATTTTTTTGCTCCGGACCTACAACGGTTTCCGTTTCCCTAGTGAAGTTAACAATAACGGAGAAAAACTGTTAAAGATATTTTATAACATATCGATATTATTCCGAAAATAAATTACTAAATTTTTTTCTTGCGGTAACTTTTTATTTTTATCGTAGATTCAAATTAAACATCCAGCGACATCCAGCGAGATAACGCAACTGCACAACAAAGTCGCCATACAATAACCAATACATATTCTCCTGTTTTGTCGTATTAGATATTTCTTTTGTTACCCGAATTATGTATCATTTACAATTGTTTATGAAGAAATTCTGTAAATTAGATTTACATATTAATTAGTATCACTTCATATTAGCTTAATTTTTAATTATTGAATTTTTTTCACTATGTAAGTATTGTCGGCAAACCTTGCTTATTGAAAAAATTAATTTTACAAATTCTTATATGCACGCCATATAGATTTACTGATTGTGGAATTAAAATTTATTTTTGATATCAAAATATCAAATGCATTGTAACTTACAAGATTCTTGCGAGCGCTTAAAAAAAAAAAATCATTAAATTATGCTGGATATTTGACCGTATATAATTGGCTAAAAGTCACGTGAATTAATCGCGCCTTTTTTTCTTTTTCTCTTTATTTTAATAACGCAGTTTTCTCATCATCATGAAACAAATTTTTATTGGAAAAAAAAAAATTTCTTTGTTAATTCAAATTTTTTTTTAAGTTCAGACAATCATAATTAATTGTACTACTAAGATTTTCCACTGCATGATAATTTCAACATTATTTGCCCAAAAATAGATAATATGCAGCATATATGAACAATACGAAGCAAATTTAAAGTTTTAATTCTTTTTTAAGATAAATAATAAGTATGAATAATCTTTAAATAAGTCTTTATTACATAATTTCCATTAATTATGAAAAAACTTCTTATTTTAAGTAAAATTATAAAGTAAATACTCAAGCACCTAAAGGTGTTCCAATACGGGGGATGCTCCACTGCTACCGCCGGGAGGTGATTCACAAGTGGGAGGCCTAGCTCAATCTCCTGCACTAACATTATCGATAAAAATATTATAGATCAAATGTAACAAGATATCCTACAAGATATTAAGCAAGAATTAATAAAAATATAAAATCAAAAGTAATGACATCATTTGTTATTTGTTATAGATAATAATGTGTTGAAGAAAAAAGTAGTAGTAGTAGTAGTAGTAGTAGTAGATATTATATTTAAAATTTGTTTCATTATTCTCGACATCACCAAAAATTTCAAGTGCAAAAACAGATAAAATAGTACATTATTTAATGTGAATTCTGGCCGGAATTATAAAATTTAACCAGAATTAAATTTAACTGCATCATCAATATGAACGTGAAATTTTTCAAACCTGGCAAAATTAAACAACTACTGAACCTTTTACAATTAATCGATAATAGAATTTATTTCTTTTTGACATCAGGTTAGCAAACGAATTTCTAAAAAAGATCATTAAATTTACGCTTCATTGTAGGAAAAAATTGACCAAGAATCACATAAATTCATCAAGTTTATAATGCGAAAATAAAAGCTTGAATAGTTTCAAAAATCATATTTAATGAATTTAGGTCTAAAGATTGCTAGCGTATTGAACATGTCTCACCTACTTAATGAATTTAGTATGGTTCAACAAAATCAAATAAATCAAATAAAAATTTTCAATGTTCGTCTCTAAACTAACTGGACCTTATATGTAATGGATTATTAAATTTAACTTAGAACAAGAAAAAATCGCTTTAGTCGGTAAAACGAATAATCCTGCTTGTGTCTTTAAACAGTTAAATACTTTCTCTAATAATATCATAAATCTCGTAAATCCGTGAGAATAAATAAAAATTCGTAGCATGCAGCGAATTAAAAATAATAATTTTCTGTCCACTAAGTCTACAGCTTTGAACTCGTTATTATTGAACTCACTATTCACTATTGTAATCTCTATCTTCTGTTTTGTCGGCTTATGTATAATATGTAATTACTATTTGTTGCTGACTTAGCCAAGTCTTTTAAAAACTTGTTGTCACCTGATCACCACGTTGAGGTGCAGCAACATTGATCAGGGGGGAAAGGGGGAAACGAAAGGGAAAGGGGAAAACGAGAGGGAAAGGGAAACGAGAGGGAAAGGGGATAACGAGAGGGAAAGGGAAACGAGAGGGAAAGGGGATAACGAGAGGGAAAGGGGATAACGAGAGGGAAAGGGGAAAACGAGAGGGAAAGGGGGAAACGAGAAGGAAAGGGGAAAACGAAAGGGAAAAGGGAAACGAAAGGGAAAGGGGAAAACGAGAGGGAAGGGGAATACGAGAGGGAAAGGGGAAACGAGAAGGAAAGGGAAACGAAAGGGAAGGGGGAAAACGAGAAGGAAAGGGGAAAACGAGAGGGAAGGGGAATACGAGAGGGAAAAGGGGATAACGGGGAAACGAGTGGGAAAAGGGGAAAAACGAGAGGGAAGGAAAAACGAAAGAGAAAGGAAAAACACAAAAATACACCCACCACCAACACACCACCCACACACAAACCCACACACAAACCCACACTCCCAACCCACATACCTAAAGGAAGACGTAAAGAAAAAGGGCCTAAGAGAAGACATAAGAAAAGACCTAGAGACCTAAAAAAAAAGAAGATAAGAAGACCTAAAAAAAAGACGACGAAAAAAACATATTT
Source organism: Rhizophagus sp. LPA8_4_AMF (assembly GCA_021464525.1). Lineage (NCBI taxonomy): Eukaryota > Fungi > Glomeromycota > Glomeromycetes > Glomerales > Glomeraceae > Rhizophagus > Rhizophagus sp. LPA8_4_AMF. The sequence goes on along the minus strand of JADRCO010000218.1, from coordinate 12,876 downwards.
ATATTATTTAAATTATATACTCAATTACTCATGACTCATGACGAACCCACATCAAGATTATGTGTTACATGACATAAGGAATTATTATTTGGAGTGAGTAACTTTTTATTCATATGACCGATATGAGTAATTACGTTTAACTATACCGTTATTAAGTCCGAAGTTGTTATTGTACATCGTCACGTGCCGGATGGACAGATGGACATTTTAGTGTGAACTTTGCATAGAAGTATATAGTCCTTCGTTTCTTTTATTAAGGCTAAATGTTACACGTTGTTAGTACATAAGAGTGTGGCTTGTTTTGCCCACAGAATTTATTTGTGTACATCATGTACATTATTTTTGAAGAAAATATTTTTTTGAAAAAATGAGAGAACTCCAATATTGTCGCATCATATATAAAAATTATGCCTCGCATAAACTGAATTCGTAAATTTAAATAAAAATATGCTTCACACAAACTCAATTTATAAATTTTAAATGAAAGTTGTGCTTCGCACAAATTCTATTTATCAATTTTAAGTGTCGTTCCTGATATATTGATATATAATCAACACAAATTATGTAGATCTGAGAAATTCCCAAAATAAAAAGGAAATTTCAAATAAAGATGAACATTATTCTGTCGTTCAATAAAACTCTTTATTATTATACATATTATACAACCGCACTTTTGGTTTGGTAGTTGATTTTACTATTAAAAAAGTATATTAAGGTATCCGAAAATAATACCGTTCGCTTTCATCATCACTGTTGAAGCCGACGATCAGTAGCACAATACGTAATTGTTATTGGTTATGTTGTGGATGATAACTGATTTATCAGGTGGCCTTTGGCAGTCAAATTATCAGTCATAACGTGACCAATAACACATTTATTGGATATGCTCTGACGTAAGCAACTGAGACCTTTTTCGTGTATCTTATTGATTAGTTTATAATAAAGTGATCAAATTTTGTGTATCAATAATTATAAAGTGATTAAAATTTGTGTATCACTATTATAAAGTGATCAATAACATACGTGAAAAATGTCTAGTGCTTACATAGGACATATACAATAATTAATATTTCATCCTTTTGTTAAATTCACGTGCACAAGAATACGCTCACAATCCTGACAAATCATAATTCCGAACGTTCAAAATCCTGACACTCATTATCCGACACTTATTATATATTTTTTTAAGTTTTTAGACGTAATAATTTTACTATACCTTGTCTATCTATTAATATTAATACGTAATAATTTTAAAATATTTCGCAAGAATTAGTTTTTATTGTAAAAATTAATTTTTTTTTATTAATACGTCCCCAAATTGAGTAATAATCAAATACTTTTATAGGAATATTATGATCGTTGACTTTGTTTTTTTTACTTATATTTCATGCCAGAGAGAGGAGGTTGATAGCGAAAAAGGTTATGGGTATATATATATTCGAATCCATGGGTCCTAGTTGGATGATGCAATAAGTTGCCATGCCAATTGCAATGTACAATGCATCAAAAGAAGTTCCAATTCCAGGTGTACCAAAAGAAACCCTATTTCCGAATGCGCCAAAAGAAATTTCAGCTCCAGAGTCCAGATGCATCAAAAGAAACTCCAGCTCCAGATGCATCAAAAGAAGCTTAAGCGTACCAAAAGAAGCCAATCTTTACTCTGTGTTTTATCGAGATACTCCGTTATAAGTGATTCAAACATCTAAAAACAAATACAAATAATTAGTCGTCTACCCATTTGAAAACGTATTGAATTGATTGACCTTATAAAATAAATCACGCCGCGAGTTAGTAAATTTTTTTTTTTTTTACGATTTTGAGATGGTATATGACGATCGTTCTAAGCCACCTAAAAAATTTAGGTCATTTGATTATTAGGCACCTCGATCTCGTCAATCACGTGATCGTTGACACTTAAACATCTCATCATATAAACCATAAACCGTGCCACAAAACGGACATGTTATTATTTATACACGCATCAGTCGCATCACGCTCAAACCTATAAATTGTGAATTAGATTCATCCCAAATTTTAAATAAAAGATTTTATAATATAGATACCGCGTTTAATTTATAACGGGTGGATTTCAAGTAAATATGGTAAATGGGAGTATTGAAGAATAATAACCTGCGGTTGGTGATTTGTTTCTACTAATTCCTTCAACAGGTGTAGTTCACAGTCGCGTATCCCTTCTGTCGTTAAGCCATACCGTCCCGCGTTCAGATGTTTGGAGGTAGTCTGCCGAGCTATTCTTAAGCATACGTGTTATACGTGTTTGAGGCCTAGTCCCTGCATGCTGTTTTCCAGTATACAGTTGACTGCGAACGTCTTTCATTTGAATGTTCACATGAAATAAGTAATAGATATCCGTCAGCCGAAAAAAATGATCCGAATAATTATTATATATCCGCAGAAGATCGAATATATAATTCGCCCAAATATTTGCGAATGATCATGGATAGCATGAACCCGCGGATAAAACTAATTTTTTATACTCTTTTTTTTAACAACAATTCTAAAAACCTCGGTCATTATTAAATTTTGATAGAAGCTAAAGAAAAAAGAATTTTACACCGTTTTTTTGTGTTCAAATATTCACACAATCATATCAGTTATGACCCAATGTAAATTTCCGATTTAGCTTTTGGATTACGAAGTGTTTCTTTAAACAGGTTAAAAGTATGGCAATAAAATCAATACTTTTGCGTTGTTGATAACGAAACTTTATTTTTTAAGAAAATAATTAAACTTATTAGAAACATAGTACATAACGTTAAAATTAGGAACTATCAATTTGGCCTAAGTTAGTTATAATAAAATTTTTCAATACAAAATAATTTAAAAAAGAATGGAGGAATTTCCTTTTTTGGTATAGGCGAGATAAAGCATTAGTACTGTGTTGTTATTACATTATCGAAACTCTTATATGGAACTTTTTTTCATTTTTATCATTACATATAATTGATTATTAATTTAATCTTGTCTTGTATTATTTCTTGTAATGTTAAGATTATTAGCATTCTCCTCTCTAACAGCCTGAAGAAGTTCATTTTTCAAATTTTGTCCAATTTCATTTTTAACAGCTTGAAGAAGTTCATTTTTCAAATTTTGGCCAATTTCATTTTTAACAGCTTGAAGAATTTCATCTTTAAAAATTTGTGATGATATCCTATTATTATTAGGTGTTGAATTTACTTCTTGCTCATAATTATAATTACTGGTATTAACTACTGCTGTGGCTGGAATTGTTGGTTCGTGATTAGTTGTATTTTCATTTTGGAGCGTTCGTATAATTTCTTGCCCATGATGATCACTAACTGGAATTATTATTGGTTCATGATTGGTTGTATTTTCATTTTCGGGTGCCAGAATAATTTCTTGCTTATGATAGTTATTCTTATTAATTATTGGAGGTGGAATTATTTTTGGTTCATAGTTGGACATATTTTCATTTCTAGATATTTGAATAATTTCATGCTCATTATTATTGATCTCTTGTTCATAATTATCTCTTACGATAGAAAGTTCCTTTTCTTTTTGACTGTAATCATTATCATTTTCATTTTTATGAATATTTTTTTGTTTTTGTTTATTTTTATTCCATTTATATATCAAGAAACTTCCAATTGATAATAAAATACCACTTAATAAAGATCCTACAACTATACCAGCTGTATTGCCCGAATTATTAGGTGGTGATGATAGAGAAGAAGGTGGTAGCGAAGGTAGTGGTGATGGTGGTGATGGCATTTTTGGATCAAACATTGTTGTCCATATATATTCTTCATTATTACTAATATCAAGCAATAATATATCACTCTCAACTGTTTTATTATAACCACGTCCTATTAAATTAATTATACTTCGTTAAAGATAGTATGTAATAAATTAATTAAATTATCTTGAACATCATCATAAAATACCATATTTACCAAATGATATAACCATATAATTTCCAATTACATTTGCTTTATGAAAAACTCTAGGTTTTGGAAATTTTCCAGAAATTTTCGGAACATACCAATTATAATTATTTAGATCTAATACATAAAGTGTAGTATCTAAATATCCAGGATTAACAAAGTATCCTCCAAAAATTATAATTCTTTGACCATCTAAACCTGTTAAAATATAATTACATTTATGATTAATATGCAATCTTTTAAATCATTATAATATTCTCAACATTTAATAATCACATACCAAGAATAGTGGAAAACGCGCCTCTACTAGAAGGGATATTTCCTGATGTTATCTAATTTTAATAAGTTAATTTACAATTTAAATTTTTAATTATGGTAATAATAACATATATAACTTACTTTTGTATCCCAATTGTCATTAATTGTATCATATATATAAACCTATATAATAAATAATTTATCCTAATTAATTGATTTTAAAAAATATTTTATATTTACGAAATTTACCTCATTTAATGTTAAAGTGCCACCTTCAACAATATTCAAAGTTTCAGCATTAAAAGCCCCACCAGTATAACTACCACCTAAACAATAAATGTTCATTAGTAAAATCAACAAAAAAAAAATATGTGCAGAATAATTAAAAGTTAAAAAAAATTACTCGTTTACCCATATAAATAATCTTATTATTGGGTAATAAAGTAGCACCATATCGAACTCTTGGAGTTGGAGCATTGACTATACTTCCTTCACTCCAGCTAAGGTTTATTGTATCTAAAATAAGCATATCATTTGCAAGAACACCAACACTTTTACTGTAACTACCGTATCCACTCCACAAATACATTCTTCCGTAATTATTAATAATGCTCGTTAATTCATATTTTTTAACCGTATTAATTCCAGTTATTTTGGGAATATTCCATACAATACTACGTGAATTAAATGTATAAACTAATGGCATTATTTGTTCGGATGAGATTCCTCCATATAAAAATAATGTATCATTATTTATACCACTTTTAAATGATGTTGCAGAATGATGTGCTGGAACAATATTAATATTTGTTAAGTCTTGCCATGATAATTCTTGAGTATTAAATGGAACTGAAACATCAAGATAAAAAAATTCTTTTAATCCTTTGTTGTTTAAGTCTAATCCACCTAAAATATATAATTTATTATCAATGAGTGTAGCAGTATGACGATAATATACACTTGGCTTAAAGGGTGCCAGTTGACAATTTACTTTAACTAATACTTGTATTAGTATCCATAATATGAAGTAAACCGAAGAATTTCTTGACATAATTCTTGACATAATTGTATTCTATTTAATAAGTAGAAATAAATATTTAAGAAAAAAATACTTATTTATTTTTTTTTTTAACAAAAAAATTTACGGTATTTAAATTTTTTAGCGTTACACTCATATAACGGATCTTTCACAATAATAATAATTAATGCAACATCTACATATCCTATGCAAATTTATTAACACAATCTCTACTTGTATTACATTTCGGTGTGACATAAAACATAAGATATTAATAAGATGATTCTTTTTTTATCATCAAATTCAATAATGTTAAAACGTTACTCAAATAATTAAAATAATTCTTGACTTGAAAATAAACTGTGTAAAAAAAGATGATCCAATAAGAAATAATTGTTACGAATTCTTTCGATGTTTGTGATCAACAAGAAACAAATAAATATGCAGTTTTAACATGTATTTGAAAATTCAAAGATTTAAACGAGTTATTCCAAATAGATGACTTGTATGCTATTTAAAAGTTAAAAAAATTTATCAAAAAAAAAATTTTTTTTTTTTCTTGGAACTATGAAATTTTCCTTGCCGTTAAAAGTCTTGCAATTACATAAACTTTATGAGTATTTGAATTTGTAAATAAAAAAACAAATAATATCAATTAAATTTTTTGCATGAAAGTTGGTTAAATATATAATTGATGAGCGTCCTTAACGTACAGTAAGGGTGTACGATATTAACGTACGGACTGGCCCAAGTTTAGGAGTTATGCACTTGCACGTGATAGCTAACGTTAACACCGGCCAGTTCGTACGTTAATATCGTACCGACCCCCACTGTACATTAAGGAATCCCATAATTGATAAAGTTTTATAATCATCAAAGTTGCGTAAGAAACAAGTTCCTTAACAATAACAAGAGAATGGTTACAATAATATATTTCTATATTGTGGTCAATGTATTACCGTATTTTGCGGTTAGTAAGCACCCACCGAAAATAACCAGAATTATGGCGATTTTGGCCGGAATTATGAAGATCTTGGCCGGAATTAAGTGCAAAAAGGGGTGCTTATATACCGCAAAATACGGTAGTTGAGCTCGTACATTAAAAAAAAATTCTATATTAATATTATAGTATGAATTTACTCCTTCATAATTATTATTATATTTATTAAATTGTTACCTTATTTATTGCAGAATGAAAAGCAGCCCCTAATTTTCAGTTTTCGTACTCTCTACCGTAATGCCAATTTTTTTTTAAAGTTCCCGATTAGTGGCATTTGCAAGGTAAATTCAATATCAAAATAATAATAATAATCCAATACTAAACTATATCGCCCACTTATTTGATTTTACTGCGCGTGATCGTACCCATGTTTGTTTACCAATTTGACTCCACATGATGACAGAATAAGGAAATATCTTTTCGTAGTGCTTTTATTTGTTTTTTTCTTGTAATAGCTAATTACTGTTTTAGGAAGGTTATTTTAAGGAGAAAAAAATTTTTCAATCTATGATGTTAAGGAAATTTAACGTACAGTAAATAAACAGTAACATAAATAAATATAAATTTTTTATTACATAAATGAAATTTTTATCAAGGTACGATCACGTATAGTAAAATAAAGTGGGCGACATAGTTGGTATTAAATTTGAAGTAGTAGAATTACTATATCTGGATATTAAGTTCCACTAACCGGCGGAAACTTTAAATAAAAATTTTGTAATGAGAAAACTGAAAATTAGGGGCTGCTTTTTTATTCTACGATAAATAAATAAAACAAGGTAACAAATTATAACTAACTAAATATAGAAATTTAAAATAGAACTATTCTAATCATTCTCTGTTACTGTTATTCTTATGCAACTTCGATGGTATAAACTTTATCGAGTATATAGATAAATCAATTTTTATGCAAAAAGGTGACTTAAAGTTAATTTAATTGTTACACTATTTAATTTATTATCTTGTTATTAATAAATTCAAATGTTCATGAAGTTTGTGTATTGCAAGAAAAAATTTATAATTTCAAGAAATTTTTATTTTATTTAATATTATTTTTTTTTCTTTTGAAGAGCAAGTTTCGGAATTTTCATCAAGGTCAGCATTCAAGTCACTTGAATAAATAATTAAATCTTTACGATATTACAATGCATATTTATTTTTTATTTGTGGTTATACTCGTTGATCATAAGCTTTTATTAAAATCGGAAGAAGCCAAAAAAAAAAAACATTTTTAATTATTTGAATAATGTTTTAATATTGTTGAATTTGATTGATAAATATGTAAACTTATTAATATCTTATCATTTTATGCCACATCGACATATCGACATACGGAAGTTACGTTAATAAATTTGCATAGGTCAAATGTGCATTATTTGTTATTATTGTGAAATAAATTCATGTTTTTAATACTAAGTGTATTAAACGCTAAAAATTTAAATATAGTAAAATTTTTTTTTCTTTAAAAAAAAGTAAATAAATGTTTTTTTAAAAAATATTTATTTCTACTTTTACGTCCCAATCTTACTGATATTAGCAAAATATATTCGCACAAAATTCGATTAAATCATTTAACTAGACCGTTTGTCACTTATTAATCATGTCAAGAAATTCTTCAGTTTATTTCATATTATGGATACTACTTCAAGTATTAGTTAAAGTAAATTGCCAAATGACGCCCTTCAAGCCAACTCTATATTATCGCATTCTGCTACACTCATTGATAATAAATTATATATTTTGGGTGGATTGGATCCAGATAATTACGTATTAAATGAATTTTTTTGTCTTGATGTTTTTGTTCCATTTAATACTCAAGAATTATCATGGCAAGACTTATGTAAGATTAATTAGTAAAAAGTAGGACAAATACTATGAATTTTATTAATAAATAGGATCCAAAGTGCATAATAGTAAATTCATGAACTGAAATGAAATTTTTTTTTATCTTCTAATAAATTATTATCGATTTAAAGAATTATTATATTACACTTCCAATGGGTAGTTAAAACTTATATTATAAATTACAATTACTAATTTTGATATTATATTATTATTAGTACAAATAATACTTCAATTATTGGATTCTAAAACTGCAAAAATTATTATAATTTATCCCCAATTTCTATTAATAAAACTGTCCGGTTCTTATATGGATAATGGATTACCAATTTATTTATTGTATCACCATTAATTATTCTCAACATCAGAATAACAGATAAAAGTACATTAATTAAAGTTAATTTAGCTTTTTAATTATTAAATAGGAATTTTTTCGCGGATGACAAACGGCTATAAGTTAATTCTGGCCGGAATTATGAATTTGGCCGGAATTAAAATTAACTGTACGTATGATCAAATATATTATGATTGTGAAATTTTTGCAAAACTGACAAAACTTTCTTTTAAATGAAACATTTTCAAAATAGCGCTATAGATAATGAGAGTGAAGCCAATTCTTAAAAGTGAAGATAATTCCAAAAGAATAATATTAATAACAATTCAAATCCAGGGATAACGAATAATACGAATAATGAAATATATAATGATAAATTTACCGATTTTACTACTCTTACAAAAATAGTAATTTCAAATCAAGTAACAAGGAATAAATTCATCAAATCATAAGAAGTTAAGAAATAATTCAATAAAAAATGAAATTAATTATTCAAAAAAACAGTTATACCGAAAGAAGTACAATAACTATATATTAATAAACACCTATGTAAAAAGAAAAAATATATTAATGAAGTCATTACCGACGATTATTTAATATAATTCACAAATGGAAATAAAAAAAAACTACGTAAACTAATATCTCGAATCATTCTGCAAAATAAATAAATGCCGTGAGAAGAATTAATGCAATTATAATAACTACTAAGTTTTTCAGGTATACAAGATATTAGATAAAATCAAATAAAATTTTAGAAAGGAAGTAACATTATAATTTATTAGCGATTTAATTAATAATAGAATAAGCAAATATAATATATATCTGATATGTTAAAATCTATATTTAATATAAATTGACTTTGTTTATATGAATTAATTTGTTTCGTATTTAGTCAAGAATTCAGGTATACATATTACAAATTTCATATTTTTAAAAATTGTGAATAAAATTATAAAACTATTAATCCTCCCCCTTATTTTTTAAATTACGATTCACACATATTTTATTTAATTGGCTAAGTCATGTGAATTAATCGCACCTGTTTTACAATGCAAGATAAAGTTTTCTCATTATTATGAAAAATTTTTATGACAAAAAACTTTTCTTTATTAATTCAAATTTTTTTTAAGTGTTTGTTTGTTGTACTACTATGTTTTTTCTAGGAAAATCCAATTCAATATTGTTTGTACAAAAAAAGGTAGATGTAGCATATATGAACAACATGAAACAAATTTAATTAGCATTACTCCTTTTTTTAGATAAATAATTAAATTATAAAGTATAAATAATCTTTAAATAAATCTTTTTTACAATAATTTCAAAGTAACTTATTTTATAAATAATCTTTAAATAAATCTTTTTTTACATAATTTCGAAGTAACTTATTTTATAAAGTATCTATGATTTTTAAATAAATCTTTTATACATAATTTCCATTAATTATGAAGCTTTTTATTTTAATCGTTATAATCTTTATAATTTTACTTCAACTTGTATATGAAGTAAATACTCAAGCACCTAAAGGTGTTCCGCCAGCAGAAGTTACTCCGCAACCACCGCCAGAAGGTGCTTCACCAGCGGAAGGTTCACAACCATCACCGCTCGGAGATGCTTCATCAGTAGGAAGTTTAGCTGAATCTCCTGCACCAGCAAAAATACCTCTATCACCAGTAAATACATTACCCACATTAACACCAATTTCAACTGGAAAATTATCACCATCAGCAGGACCATCAGGATCTCGAACATTACCAGCAAATTCATCGAATCTTTCAGAAGGTGTTAACTCTACAACTTTTATAATAGCTGCTTCAATTATTGGGGGGATAATTAGTAATTTAATTTTAATTTTCATAGTTGGTTTATGCTACTTTTTAGTGAGAATGTATAAAGATAAAAAAGAAAATTCTAAAGCAATTGCAACCCCTGGACAGAATAATGACGAAAATAATATTTCAAATCCTGGAATAACGAATAATAAATTATATAATGAACCGATCCCTACAGAATTAATAATTTCGAATCATGGACAAGAATTTATACCAAATTCATCAAATTATAATAATCAACAAGGGATAACATGCGAATTGGGAAATAACTCAACAAATAATGAAATTATTCAAAATATTAGACAAGGAAATTTATCATCATTTAATATAGATGAAGATACTATAGATCAAATGAAGCACGATATTCTACAGGATATTAAACAAGAATTAAAACAAAATATAAAATCAAAAGTAATGACATCATTTAATAATGTTGATGATAGTAGTAGTAGCAGTAGTAAAAATCATATTTAGCTGGCAATCTGTTTAAGAACTAGTAAATTGTTATAGTAAAAGTGGGGAAAATAATATGAATGGACAAAAACTTCTTTTAAATAAACCATTTTCAAAATAGCGCTATAAATATAAAATGCAAGTGTTATCTTCTATAATTACTTATACAAGAATTAAAGAAAAATTTGTAGACGTTTGTTAAACTTTAGCTATAATTTATAAGACTTTAATAAAAATATCAAATAAATAAACCTTTTACGTTTATTGATTTTAATATTATAAATCTCACTTATTGAAAAAATTTTGGAACCTGAAAACATGATTTTCCTGGTTTTTATATTCTTTATTTCACTTTTAATTCTTTTTGACATGATTAGCAAACGAATGTCTAAAAAAATTCATTAATTTTATGCTTCATATGTATTTAGATACAGCCAGCCTTTGTTATATATGCGGGATAAATTACCTCAATATTTGATTGAATACTTCAATTTTAGGACGTTTAACAACATTTTATATTTTTCATATCATTAAAGATATATAATTATTTTTCATTTAATTAATTGTACAATATTGGCAACTTTTAAGCTCACGTATACTTCCAATTTTGTAAAGTTATTGTACGAGAAGTGATTTTATTTATGACATAAATATCAATATCTAATAATAAATATATATATTATTGTTCCAGAGCGAAGCGAAGGACTATAATAATTCTTCTTTTAATGACCTACTTATGCTTATATGATATATTAACCTTAATCCAATGGCTCTGGATAATTCTCTACTTAAATCTTGGCCAACTTTATATATATATATGATCGATTAAAAAAAAAACCTAATTAATTAATTTTTTTCGTTTTAAAAATATTGAATTAATTTCTCTCACTCTCTACCATAGAAAGATGCGCGTCAAATAATTAATTAACACAATTGTTATATCTGATATACTATTATAAATTTACGTGAACTACAAAAATAAAGAAAAATGATTTTGGGCCTTACGAATTACGACACTTTCCACTCTTTCTATAATATAAAAATCCTATCGCTATCATCCAATGTAATATTCTTAATAAATTTTCTTCGCATCCACTAAAATTTATTCTAAAATCGCAAACATCAAATTTTTCAAAAACTTTCATACCCATTTGGAAGTTTATATGACAATGGATCGGTTGGAAGTCATTTTCTTACAACGCAAGTACCTTTAAAAGAAGACACAATTAAGATATTTTTTTTAATTTAATTAATTCAAAAATAATAAAATGATTTTAATACCACACATCTTATTATTACATTTATCTTTGATAAATGATCATTTACTTATGATGATGATACAATTTTTCATTTTTTTGGGTTTTTGTTTCTTCGAGTATCATTTTCTAAAAAGAACAACTGATTTATGGCTAGATTCATTTAGGAGTGATTAATGAAGATGTCAAAAAAAAAATTTAAATAATTCTGCGGCATCCCTGTAAGGGAACAACTATCTAGGTTGCGCAGTTGAACAACTTTACCATAATGACAAACACACTGCGTACATTAAATATTAACAGTTTGTTATTGTCATATAAAATTAAAGAGTACCGATGTATAAGTAACATGAGTCACTGTAACGATTAATTAGCAAAAAAAAAGTCATAAATAATAAATAGTCTATAAGAAAACAAATAGGAATTAAGGAATTTAACATCACCCTTATTAGGAACTGCCAATCAGTTACTAACCACCCCACTTAACATACTTTCCTCCAACCTCCAATTAAGTATGCATACTATGAGGATCCTTATCATAGTCCTGCCATGTAAGGGAAGATTTAGCGGCATTCCCTCATTATAATTTAACCATTAAATTATAATCCTAAGATGACGCATGTGTCATCAGTAACTTACCTCATTTTACTCATTTTACTTCAATCTTTGAATATTAACCAATTACTTTTTTTTGCTAAAGATGGAAAGTATCAACTTCGAAAAATTGGGTGCAATGACTTACATAGAATGATAGATGGTTGGTTGCAGTTAATCTAAATGAAAGAAATGTGAGTATTGTACTATCAAACCAAAAAAACATGAATGAGGGTTAGGCATGATAACAGAACATTTTGCCTAATCTGAAATATATAAAAGACGCCCTTCAGAAAGACAAAAGGGTCGCAGCATCTCAGCGATATACAACTGTTAGTTTTCATCAAGGTTTGCACCAAGTTACAA